>PVIY010029931.1:0-31517 GCA_004026745.1 Myrmecophaga tridactyla | reverse complement strand
GTATTTCTACATACAAGTAATGAGAACTCTGAGGAGTAAATCACGAAAACATCCATTTACAATAGAAGCTAAAAAAATCAAATGCCTAGAAATAAATTTTTAGACAAGTATATAAAGGACTTGTACATAGAAAACTAAAAACATTGCTAAAAGACATCAAGTAAGACTTAAATAAATGGAAAGATAGTTCATGTTTAACAATAGGAAGACTAAACATTGTTAAGATACCATTCTATCCAAATTGATTTACAGATTCAATGCAATATCAATCAAAATACTATCAGCCAATTTTGCAGAAATAGAAAAGCCAATTATAAAATTTATTTAGAAGAGTAAGGGGCCAAGATTCCCAAAACCATCTTGAATAAGAACAAAGATGGAAGATTACACTTCCTGACTTTAAAGCATACTACAAAGCTCTAATGGTTAAAGTGACATGGTCTTGGCATAAGAATAAATATATACTGATCAATGGAATCAAATTGAGAGTGCAGAAATAGAGCCTCACATCTATGGATAATTGATAGTTGACAAATCTGCAAAGTCCACTTAATTGAAGGAAAATTTGTCTCTTCAACAAATAGTGCTGGAAGAACTGTATATACATATGCAAAAGAATGAAAGAGGACCCCTATCTCACACCATATACAACAATTAACTCAAAATGGATCATAGACCTAAATGTAAGAACCAGGACTATAAAACTGCAAGAAGAAATTTGGGCAGTATTGTCAATATCTTGTAGTAGACAATGATTTCTTACACTTTATACCCAAAGCAAAAGCAAAGAAAGAAGAAATAGATAAATAGGACCTCCTCAAAATTGAAAACTTTTGTACATCGAGGGACTTTAACAAGAAACCTGCTTAGTGGTAGAAAATATTTGGAAGCCACATAACTGATAAGGGTTTAATATCCGGAATATATAAAGAAATCATATAATTCAACAATAATAAGACAACCCAATTTTAAAAAGTGGGAAAAACATGACTAGATATTTCTACTAAGAGAAATACAAATGGGTGAAAAGCACATGAAAAGATTCCTAACATCACTAGATATTAGGGTAATGCAAATCAAAACCACAATGAGATATCATTTCATAAATACTGAATGGCCAATACAAAAAAAAATTTTTAAAGCAGGAAACTACAGATATTAAGATTTGGAGAAATAGGAACACTCATTTCCTGCTGGTGGCAATGCAAAACGGTGCAGCCACTATGGAATACAGCTGATAGTATCTCAGGAAGCTAAGCACAGAATTACCATATGATCAGGCAATCCCACACTAAGTATATGCCTAACAGAACCAGAAGTTGGGATTCAAACAGATATTTGCACACCAATGTTCATAGTGGCATTATTCACAATTGACAAACTATCAAAGCAACCCAAGTATACATCAACTGATGAATGGATAAAAAATGTGATATATACTGTTCTAGTTTGCTAGCCGCCAGAATGTAATATACCAGAAATGGAAATGGCTTTTCAGAAGGGCAATTTAATAAGTTACAAGTCTACAGTTCTAAGGCTGAGAAAATGTCCCAATTAAAACAAGTCTATAGAAATGTCCAATTTAAGGCATCCAGGGAAAGATACCTTGGTTCAAGAAGGCCAATGACTTTCAATGTTTCTCTCTCAGCTGGAAGGGCACATGGCGAACATGGTAGCATCTGCTGGCTTTTTCGTGGCTCTACAAAAAAGGAACTCTCTCCAAAATGTTTCCTCTTTTAAAGGATTCCAGTAAGCAATTCCACCTTCAATAGGTGGAGACACACCTCCATGGAAATCATCTAATCAAAAGTTACCACCCACAATTGGGTGGGTCACATCTCCATGAAAACAATCAAAATGCTCCTATCCAGCAATATTGAATGAGGTTTAAAGGGCATGGCTTTTCTGGCAGAAATCAAACCGGCACATATGCTTATGAAGGAATATTATTTAACTATAAGACCCAATGAAGTCCTGATACATGTAGCATGGATTAATCTTGAGGACATTACATTGAGTGAAATAAGCCAGATACAAAAGGACAGATATTGTTTGATTTCACTGTTATGAACTAATTATACTGCCAAACACATGGCATTAGAGTCTAGGATATAGGTTGTCAGGAGTTAAGTGGGGGTTAGAGACTGGGGAGTTGATGCTTAGCTTTTACAGACTTTTCTGTATAAGCTGGAGGAAAAGGTTTGGAAATGGATGGTGGTGATGTTAGCATATTATTGTAAGTACAGACACAATATTAGATAGGTGAATGTGGTTCAAGGGGGAAATTTTAGTATGTATATGTTACTAGAATAAAATGAAGGTTAAAAAGTAATACAAAATTATCACTCAGGTTTATTGTAGCAATTGAATATTTAGTAAGATACAATAATAGCCTCGAACATGGTGGGCATTTAAAAAGTTCATTTAAATACCTCCCCATTTCTCATTTCACTTTAACTTTTCCATTTTAAACCTACAGGATTGGCTTAATTCTGATAAAAATTGCTTTCCACTTAATTCTTTTCTAAAGCAGTTCTGAGAAGATTAAAGTTGACATTTTTCCTGGCTGCATGTAATTTTGGCTGTCCAGTCAATTAACAGCCAGACTCAATAGTGTATCAATGTTGCTTGCAGTTAAGTGCTGGGATCTCTAACCCCAGAGGGTGAATGTAACTCTTCTTTTTTTATGCAACAAGCATTCTTAATGTGACAAGGTACTGATGCTCTTTTATTTTTTCCAGTGAGTGAAACTGTGATTGCCCTTCATGGATGAAATGTTTTGTAGAGTTGTATTCTGCGTTCAGGATGTAGGTGGAAAACAAACTATTTAACCTTCTTTTGGAGTCAGGCCCTTGACAGGTGAAGGAAGGTTGGTAATCCTGGGTATTTGGAACTGTGTATAGCTCGGGGAATAATTGGTGAAAGAAAATGAAGGCTTTCAGCTCCAGGTCACTAATTCTAATATATACCAGGTCGGCAGTGATCAAAGGGGTGATTTATTTATATGTACTTTTTCTAGCTTCTGCTGGATGGTAAGTTTATATAGAAAAAAATAATAATAACTCCACAAATGATAGCCTCAGTACAGAAGCCACAATAATTGACGTGAGAAAATAGTCATCATTCCAGCATTGTAGGTTTTTAGCCACAATCAGGTGAAGACAATTCCATACAAGGCCCCCTGCCTGCCCAGGGACACATGCCTGGATGACCAGAGTGGCAAAAGGGCTTCACTGCATGTGATCCAGCAAGTGGACAGTGAGTGATACCTGTCTACTTAGAGAGTTTGTTTAACCTTACTAATCGGATAATTAATCCCTGATATTAAGTTGGCTAGGTCTTATGTGCACAGTTGCCCATGATTCGAAGCCACTTAGGTAAAATGTTTTCTTCCTTCATGCCCTCCAGTAGCAGACACTGCCTCAGTCCTCAGCCCTTCTCTTTCTAAAGAATGGTGGTTTACTCTTTCTCCTTATAAATTTGGAGGATTTGCATAATTTGACCATTGCTATGATTATAAATCTTAGACAATAATGCTCTTGACAGTAACACATCAAAAAGAGCTCTCCTCCAATTAAAAATATGTCCATGTTGAAAAGTGGTCAAAATTTCATGGAAAGAACATTAAATCCAGGTAGGCCTGGATTAGACCCTCTACTCACTATTCCCAATCTAAAATATGTAGGAATTTATGCAAATTACTTAATTTCCCCATGCGTCAGTTCTCTTCACTTGTCAAATGATCAAATGATCGTAATAACACCAATCTTACAGGACTCTGGTATACAGAGAGAATCTATATACTTCTCTAAATATGGTATCTATAAACTAATTTTTACATAAAAGGCACTTGGTAAAAGTCAGTTTCTTTCCTTTCATTAAACAATGTGAAAATGCGTTTTTTTTTTTCAATTTGGTCATGTACTAATTTATTTGAATGTAGCAGGCATTATGTCTGTAAGCCTGAGGTTTCCCCCTGTGTGGGGAATGCAGGCCTGTTCTGGAAGAGCAGCTTGATCAAATGAAGGGGAATGTCTTCCTATTCAAGGAAAAATATAATTAAACAGGTTGAATGAGACCTAGTAAGAAAATATGGGAAAGTAGATTGTTTGATTAGCCAACACTGACCTCTTCAGAATGATTCACAAGCTTATAATGAGTCCTTTTATTTCACAATATAATTTGCGAATTTGACCATTTTGCTAACAGCTAAGGACAGAAGAAAAACGAATTTAGCAAATTTAACAGGACAACTTATCCCAGGGTAGTGAACATCTCACTGATGTCATACCATGGGGAGAGGCATCCTGTCACATTGTCACGTGACCTCAATGAGCCGCATAACTTATTTGTGGCTAACATGTTGGATAAAACAAATACTATTCAAACTATTTTCTGACCATAAAGTTATTGGAACATCTTCTATTACTTATAAGCATGACATAATTAAATAATTATTTTGCTACTTGTTTCATTATATTTTATTGTGGCTGACATAAAATTAATTTATTTCATATTTTAAGCATCAGCTCAGTTATGCAGGGATAGTGTATGCAAATTTATCTGATGTTATAACATTTACTTCGTTAATAATATTTCCCAATGATTTTCAACTTCAAACATGTATATTGTTGTTAGTGACACAGGAAGTGGAAGAACACAACTTGGTGTTCCAGTACAGACTGATTTTATAGTAAAGACAATGAGGTTAGTGTTCATATAGCATAAGATCAATGAATTTTTATAAGAAAGTCATTACAAATAAATACATGCCCCCTTATTTTCTGATGATAAATATATTTTTAAAGAATATAGAGCATTTCCTTGACAACA
This sequence comes from Myrmecophaga tridactyla, assembly GCA_004026745.1. NCBI lineage: Eukaryota > Metazoa > Chordata > Mammalia > Pilosa > Myrmecophagidae > Myrmecophaga > Myrmecophaga tridactyla. The sequence continues at coordinate 26,684 of PVIY010029931.1, read as the reverse complement.
TCATTGACATTTTAGCTACAGTTTAGAAATCACACAAGGACTTGAAATTAAAATGTTAAAGTAGCTGTGTAGCATGGAAGAAAGGAACAGCTAAACCAACCTTGAAACTACAGCAGGATAATAGTTATGTGAAATGGCAATATCATGATTCAGTGGAACTTTTTTTCCAGTACAGAAAACATCTAGAATCACTTCAGATAGGAAACAGAGCTCTTTCTCATTCAGTGACTTCTATCTGTTTCCCCCTGTTTTTCTTTTATATGGTTTTCTTCTATGTGGTATTTCAATTAATTGAACAGATTTTTTTTTAGTTTTAGAAGTAGAATATCATTACGGATTGATTTTATTCCAAAATATGTTGAAGTTCTAACTGTCAGCAACTGAGAATGTAATTATATTTAGGAATAAGGTTATTACACATGGAATTCCTTAAGATGAGAGCAAACAGAGTAGGACAGCTTAAAATCCAATATGACTAGTATCCTTGTAAGAAGAGGAGAGGAGACAAAAAGACAGAGAAGCACAGGGAAAAGTTGGCCACATGAAGACAGAGGCAGAGATTGGTCATGCTCCAGAGGCCAAGGAATGCCTGGAGCCACCAGAAACTGGAAGAGGAGAGAAAAATCCTTCCTATAGTTTTCAGAGAGAGCAAACCCTACCAACACCTTGATTTTAGACTTATAGCCTCCAGAACTTTGTGATAATAAATATCTCTTGTTTTAGGCCCCCTACTTTGTAGTAATTGGATACAATAACACTAGGAAATTAATGCATATACTATAGGCTAATGTAAATCTATCCATTAATTCAACCTGTATTTAGCATCTATATAAAGGCTCTATATTAAATTCTTTGCATATCAAAATATAAATTAATTATCGTCCCTTGACAGGAAGGAATTTAATGTCCAGTATTGGCAAATGCATATAATTTTAATGAACTCCTAGATTCAAAGTATAGGGCAGCTACATCATGCATTGGCAACACGGTGTTTTTTCATACTCCCACATGCAAATGCTTTTAAAATATATATATATTCCCAAAGTGGAGAGATACCTTGATTAGAAGAGAGAATGTTACCCCAAGACCAGGAAATAAGTTATGATTGGTCTAAACTAGTTGTTTAATCTCATCCTCCATTACCATAGATTTAGCATGTGTACTTGTTCTGCTCAATAAGCTATAAGAAGCAGAGGGGCAGGCAAGATGAAGGCATGGGGAGGTGTGTAATTTAGTTTGTCCTTTAGGGCAGCTAGTTAATTGCCAGGAACTGTCTGGAACAGCTGTTCAGGGGACTTTCTGTGACCAGACACACATTGTACATCAATCTGGAATGGGTGGAAGGGATGAGACCACACCTCAAAACTGTGTATAAATTCTCCCAAAATGTGGAGGTTAGTGCCCCTCCCCAAGTGGCACAATAGGCTGTTTCTGAATCACTTCCCCATGGGAAAATGGTGGAGTCTGTACTAGGAGCAAGGTGATAAGAACTCAAGAAAGCTCCAAGTGTGGATTTAATTAAGAAATTTAATTAAGAAATACAAGCTCTGAGCACACATAAATCCAGAGCAAGCACAGAAGGAATCTGGAGGTCTCTCCCAGCAGAGAGAAGCACTTAGAGTTTGCCAAGTTCAGAATCCTGGAAAATGGCTGTGCCCCAAGAAAAGGGGCACTTAGACTGAGTACCAACACCAGCTCTTGATTGGTGAACCTGGGGGACTGAGGACCAGCTCTGAAAAGAAGTTATTTTTCTCTTTTCTTTCCTTTTCTCCTTTCTTTATAACTTTTTTAGCAGCCCCTTAAAGAAAACTCCAGACATTTTCAATTGTCAGTACTACCCCAAGCAAGAACAGACTTAAGGGGTGTCTGAGAGACAAAGTAACAAGTCAGATGAAGGCGATAACTCCATAAAAGGCACCAAAAATGGGGGGTGGCAGCATCCAGTGCAAGTGGTAGCTCTCATTCAGAGAATTCAGACCACAGTGGGGCTGAAAAACAGAAACAGCTTAAGCCTACCAAGTGCTTCAGCCTCCTTCTCAAACACACCCCTGACAAGGACAGGTCTGCTGAGAAGTAGACACCACATCACTTTATGCTGAGTTGTTGGGGGGAAACTGTGGGTTGACAAACACCACCCTCTGGGTAGCACAGAAAAAGCATAGGAAATACTGGCACCTTGCTGAATCTTATCCTCAGAGAAAGTTAATACTGAGTACATCCTCTTCCTGAGACCTGGGCCTGTCTTGTCTGGGAAAATCTGGTTTCATTCAATCATATCTAGGGAGAACCTTCTCAAAATATTTTCCATATATGTAAGGCAAGAACCAGAAAAACAAGAACTGAAAAATTCTGATCAATTAAATAGAAGCCATGCAAAAGAACTAGAATAAGTTGAACCAAATGTCAAAGAACAGATAGGAAAAGAAGCCAACAAGAAAACCATAGGTAAAGAGTGAAAACAATCTCCATAATAAACTAATCAAGGAAACCAGATGCCTAGGCACCAGCAAAATAGAAGTCATACTAGGAACCACAAAGATATGGTCCAATCAAAGGAACAAACTAACACTTCAAATAAGATACAGGAATTGGAAAAAAACTAATTAAGGATGTTCAAACAAATCTTCAAAATCAAATCAATGAATTGAAGCAAAATATGTTTAAAAAAAAGAAGAAGAAGAAGGATTTAAAGAAGACACTGAGTGACCATAAAGAAGAACTCAAAAGCTTGAAAAAACAAATGACAGAACTTAAGGGAATGATAGGCACAATGAAAGAGATAAAAACACAATCAAGACATAAAGTAGCAGATTTGAAGACACAGAAGAAATAATCAGTGAACTGGAGTACAAGATATCTGAAATCCTACACACAAAAGAACAGATAGGGAAAAGAATGGAAAATGTGAGCAGGGTCTCAGGGGCCCAAATGACAACAAAAAAAACATACAAGTGTTATGGGTGTTCCTGAGGAAGAGAAGGGAAAAGGGGCAGAAAGAATAATAGAGGAAATAATCACTGAAAATTTCCCCTAGTGTTATGAAAGATATAAAATTACTATTCCAAATGTCATTGTTCACAAAGGAAAAGAAGGAAAAAAAAGCTGATTGTGATGATAAAAAAGTATTTAAGTCTGCTAGCCTCCTATATTCTGAAGCAGCTAGAAGGAAAAATATGAGAGGATCATATGGTAGCCCATGATAAACTCTGGGATCTATCCTATAACTACTTTTTGAAGAGTGCTTTGAAAACTATTGCTTTTTTATTTCTTTGCTTTGTATATATGTTATACGACACAGTAAAAAAAAGTTTAAAAAAAAATTACAGATCCGAGAAGCACGGCATACCCCAAAAAGAATAGATCTATACAGACCTACTCCAAGCCATTTACTAATTAGAATGTCAAATGTAAAAGACAAAGAGAATTCTGAAAGCAGCAAGAGAAAAGTGATCCATCATCTTCAAGGGAAGAGTGATAAGTCTAAGTGCAGATTTCTCAGAAGAAACAATGCAGGCAAGAAGGCAATGGTTTGATATATTTAAGATACTGAAAGAGAAAAACTGCCAACCAAGAATTATTTAGCCAGCAAAACTGTCTTTCAAAGATGAGGGAGAGATTAAAATATTGACAGATAAACAGACATGCAGACAGTTCAAATACAAGAGACCTGCTCTATTAAGAGATACTAAAGGGACAAGCAGATAGGAAAAGACAAGAGAGGGAGCTTAGGAGAACAGTGCAAGTTTGGTTGAAAGAAAAGGATAGGGGCATGTATGACACCAGAAAGAAAGATAGAGGATAAAAACTAAGACTGGGTAACTTAGCAAAACCTAGGTTGGAAAATGATATTGATTAAATGTACAAATATAAGAAAGTTATTACATTAGGGAGAATAAATGAATATCACCATTGCAATGCTTTGAAAATGAGATAGTGTATAGAAAAAATACAATATATGCAAGCTAAGGACTATAGTTAACAGTAACATTATAATATTCTTCCATTAATTGTAACAAAGGCAATATACGAAAACTAAATATCAATAAGCAAGGGATATAGAGGAGGGGTATGGGATTCTTATTATTGTTGTTTCTCCTTGTTTATTTTAATTCTTTATTTTTAAATTCTTTTTTGTGGAAGAAATGGAAATGCTCTCATATAGATTGTGGTGGTGAATGCATAACTATGTGATTATTCCAGGAACCATTGTTTGTTTACTTAGGATGGATTGCTTGGTGTGTGAATAAAACTGTCTAAAAATAAATAAAAAGATACAAGTGCTGAAGAAAATGTGGAGAAAGAGTGATACCTATTAACTCTTGGTATGGAAGTAGAATGTTGCAGCCCCTCTGAAAGAAAGTATGGTGGTTTCACAGGAGGCTAAGTATAGGGTTGCCATATGATTCAGCAGCTCCATTATTAGGTACATACATGGAAGAACTGAAACCAAGGACATGAGTGGTCATTTTCACACTGGTGTTTATGGTGTATTATTCACAATTTTCAATGGAAAGAGGTAGCCTAAGGTACATAAAAGTGTAAGCTGTGGTGTATATATATATATATATGCAAAGGAATGTTGAATAACTACAAGCAGGAATGGAGCTGTGAGGCATGCAACTAGGTGAATGAACCTTGAAGACATTATTTTGAGTGAAATTAACCAGAAATAAAAGGACAAATATTGTAAGGTCTCACTAGTATGGACTACCATAATGAGCAAACTCTGAGAATTGAATTTTAGAGCAGAGATAATGAGGTGATAATATATGGGCAGAGATTGGGAAATTAATGATTAAGGAGTACAGAATGTTCAGTAAGCCTTATTACAAAGGTTCCTAGATTGTAAGTTCTCACAGCAGCCAAATCTATTCTTAAGTTTTAATGGTTATTCCTAAATTCTGTGATGCTGAACTTACTGCTTATAATCTAGTAGTTTCCTGGAACTTTGGGTATCTGTGTGACACCTGAGACTCAAAGTTATAGTTCTGAAGTTCTGAAAGGCAGCATTATTCCATACAGCAACTGTTAAAGAAGCTGGAAAAGAAATCAGACATCAATTTACCTAGTTAGGACTAAGGTAAATCAGAATATAGGGTAAACAGTGATTCTAAATGTATTTTGAAACTTCAACTTCTGTGTGAGGCCAAAGGAAGAGATGTTTATTTGGTACAAAATTTATATTTTCCATAGCACACGATCTAATTTAACTTATGGTCAGTGTATTCAAACACCATAATTACATGGTGTTCTGGTTTGCCAGCTGCCAAATGCAACACACCAGAAATGGAATGGCTTTTAAAAACAGGAATTTACTACATTGCTAATGTACAGTTCTATGGCCATGAAAACGTCCCAATTAAAGTAAGTCTATAAAAATGTCCAATTTAAGCCACCAAAAAGAGGTTACCTTCACTCAAGGAAGGCTGATCAAGTTCAGGGTTTCTCTCTCAACGGGAAAGGCACACGGAAAATAGAGTGGCCTCTGCTAGCTTTCTCTCCAGGCTTCTTGTTTCATGAAGCTCCCTCAGGGATGTTCCCCTTCTTCATCTCTAAAGGTAGCTGGCTGGTGGACTGTGAATTCTCATAGCTCTTTCATGGCTCTAAAAGGGGCTCTCTCTAAAATGTTTCCTGTTTTAAAGGATTAGAGTCAAGACCCACCTGAATGGATGGAGTCACATCTCCCTCTAATCAAAAATTGATACCCACAATCTGGTGAGTCACATCTCCATGGAACAATCAAAAGCTCCCAGCCAGCAATATTAAATGAGGATTAAATGACATGGCTTTTCTGGTCCTTGGCTTCCGGACATGGTGTGCCAGTATGAAACTGTTACATACTCCAAAAAGCCATACCCTTTTTCCTGATTCAATATTGTGGAGGCAGTCATGTTTCTTTTATTCCTGATTTAATATTGTGGAGTAAAAAATTTTGATTGTATTGTTTCCATGGAGATGTGACACACCCAGTCATGGGTGGGACTTATGATTGCATTGTTTCCATGGAGATGTGACATATCTAATTGTGGGTGTGGCCTTTTGATTAGATGAAGTTGTGACTTCACCCATTCAAGGTGGGTGTTGATTAGTTTACTAGATCCCTTTAAAAGGGGGACAGTTTAGAGAAAAGGCAATTATTTGAGAGCTGATAGAGATGCAGACATTTGGAAATACCTAGTATCAAAATAGAAGAAGACACCTAGACATGGATGTTTGGAAATGCACAGCCTAGCAGAAATTGCCATGTGCCTTCCAATGAGATGATAAGCAAGCAGAACTCAGAGGCTCACAGATGCTTAGAGAGAAAACCACTGGTATAAGAAGCTGGACGCAAAGGAACTGGGAACAAGGACCAACATATGCCAGCCACATGGCTTCCCATGTGACAGACATCAACCTTTCTTGAGTCAAGTTATCCTTCAGTGGATGCTTAGTTTGGACATTTTTATGGCTTTAGAACTGTAAACTTGTAACTTAATAAACTCCCTTTTTAAAAGCCATTCCATTTCTGGTATATTGCATTCCAGCAGCATTACAAACCAAAGTACATGAAACCTAGAATAGATAATGAGATTTTATATTCTGCACAAGCTAATGTAATACTCTGATACATCCAAGATTATTTTGGGCAGAAAATAAAAAAGTATTTGCAAAAGTCCCTTGAGGGACTTAAGAAAAAAATGTGGAAAATTTCCCCACCTGGGAAATTCCTTATAGTCTCTCAAGCATTAGGGACTCCTAATTTAATAAGCCAAGCCCTTGATCCTGGGGATAGCCCTTATGAAACTTATTCCTGCAAAGGAGAAAATAAGCCTACTTATAATGATGCCTAATATTCACCCCCAGAGAGAACCTCTTTTGTCACTCAGATGTGGCCTCTCTCTAAACCAGCTCTGCAAATAAACTCACTACCCTTCCCCTACATGGGACATGACTCCCAGGCTTATAAATCTCCCTAGCAACATAGAACTTGACTTCAAGGGATTAGCCTGGTCCTTGCATTATGGGATTAAGAATGCTTTCTTGACCAAAAGGGGGAAAAGAAATGAAACAAAATAAAGTTTCACTGGCTAAGAGATTTCAAATAGAGTCAAGAAGTCATTCTAGAGGTTATTCTCATGCATCATATAAGCACTCCTTTTTTGTTTCCAATGTATTAGAATAGTTGGAAAGAAAACCTGAAACTGTTGAACTCTAATCCATTATCCTTGATTCTTGATGATGATTGTATAACTATAGAGTTTTTATGTGATTGTGAAACACTTGTGACAGGCACTTCCTTTATCCAGATGAGTAATAAAATAGAGACAAAAATTATAAATACATAAATAAATAACAAATAGCTAAATAATAGGGGTGATAAGGGGTGTGGGATGTTTCGGGTGTTATTTTTTATTTTTGTTTTTATTTATTTGGAGTAATGAAAATGTTCTAAAATTGATTGTGTTGATGAATGCACAACTATATGATGATACTATGAGTCACTGTATAGTTTGGATAGCTTTAATGGTGTGTGAATATAGCACATTAAAATTGCATTAAAATTAAGCTATAAGAGAAAATCTGATGAGAAAGACTTGTTCTTTTAAATTTAGTCCATACAGTTTTATACACGTTTTCTGACAGAAGAACACAAGATTGTTGAGTCATTTAATAGTCATAGCAAAATACAGTCACCAGAGAAATACCTTGCACAAGTTCCCACATCCTAATATGCAGGCCATATGCTATGATCAGATGTTTACATGGATATGTAGTTGGATGAACCAAAGAAGAGGAACTTCCAAAATTTGAGACTTGGAGCTTTTTTAGGAAAACTGACCATCTGTCCATACTCTTATTCAAGAGAGAAAGAGAGTGTGAAAGAGGCAAAGAAGAATAAATCTTATTTTTCTCTCAAATGTAAACAGACTCTCTCTGGGGAGGAAAGGGTAGGTTTATTGTCCTGGAATGTAAGCAAACGTATCCAGAGGAGAGAGGGAAGGGAAATAGCATTTCTCAGCAGGACTGGAGAGTGAAGAAACATAAAATATTCCTTGAAAATTGTCTCCCAACCACATATCATCCTACATAAAGCAATAAAGTCTTGCAAGACAACAGCCTTTGGCCCTTTCCCCTTATTTCTGGCGATAGTATTTTCTGGAAATAAAAATACTATCTGGTAACTGTGAAGTAAGAAATATATTGGCAAATGCTAATGCACTTGTATTTGATGGAGAGGATGGTAGGGAGGAAGATTCAAAGAGTTTGATTACCTCCCTGTGTTGCTGAGCTTCTGAATTAATGTGATAAACTGCCTGCCTCTGGATTTAATGTTATGTGAGTTAAACAAACCTGTTTAAGGCATGTTAATTTGAGTTTTCTTTTACCTGCAACCAAAAGCACTTCTAAATGTTGGGCAACATACAAGGAGATGCAGAGATGAACAAACACCTCATCTACCCTGAGCAAATCCATAGAAAAGTATATAATAATAGTGACTATAAAGCATTTATTGAACACTTAACACATGACCAATACGAATTCTATCATCAAATTCCCACCACCCTTTGAGGTACACCTTTTCCTAAATTTCACAATTGAAGCAACTAAGGCTTAGCTAGATTAGAAAACTGGACTTGGAAGGAGGTCCATGCAATGTTAAGTCCATGTTTTTACCTACTGTGCTGTGTGCAGGTATCTCCTGCTTCCCTCATAATTCACAAAAGATGTAAGTCTATCCTTCTCAAACAACAACAATCCAGGCTCCAGGCTTTGTCATAACCTGAACATTTAAAAAATTCCTTTCTTTTTGGTATTGCCTCTTCTTGCTTCTTCCCTTTGACTAGTACTTCAGCCACTTTGATTCATTAGACCTTATCTCCTCCAGGAAACATAGGCAGAAATACAGGCTTTTGAAAGCAATAGCATGATCCAGAGGTGTGACCCCAGTGACTGGTGAGGGGTGGAAGGAAGCTTGGGATGACAGCAAGTTCACTGGATCTGGGCAGCCATTCTTTGCCTTTGCACAGAGAAATCTGTTGATTCCTCTGCATTGAGTGAAGCTTTAGGTAACCAAAATGTTAACCTGTCTCTGAATAATTTAGTTTCTTGCAGGCAAACTCCTATTACAGCAAGATCTTAATTTCTAGATTGTATTAAAATTTTTCACATCCCCTGAAACCAATGGTTCACAAATTTCAAATAGTTCTCAACATAACACTATGTCAGTGAAATTAAAAATATATCAGTCTCCCCAAGGGATACACTGGTTAAACCATGTAAAGGAAGCAGGGTAGGTGCTAAGAATACTCTGGTTTGCTGAGATGTGTGATGTTTGAGGCTACACAAATGAATAATGGAATAATCGCATTAGAGGCTTTGCTGAAGTTTGCTGATGGCTGTGTTGTTTTCCAGCTAATTGCCAAGGATTAGTTCTGTCTCACATGTTCAACTTGAACTGGGCTTGTGTTAGAACCTTTTATGCTTTTTGGTTTGTTTTGTTCTTAATTTCCACTGTGGACTGATAGATTTGTAAAATGCAAAATACAATAGAAATGAATTACTAGTAAAAAAAAAAAAATGAACATACAAGTTATGAGCACCAGTTTGTTAAATAGAGTTTCAATAGATAAAGCCCAATAAATAGCAGAAGATATCACAGGGGAAAAGGATGAAATTGAAAATCTATGTGCCTTATTTATTTAGAGTGTACATTTGCATAATTAGTAGAGATAATTGTTATTACATATAACTTTTTGTCACCATACAATCATACTTAACCAAAAATTATGAGTGAAGTAGCGATTTCCACATATTAAGTGTCTAAACACACTCTTTGAATGCACACCATATAAATAATATTAAAGGATCTTTAATGTGACAAATAAACTTGCTCCTTGCTTTTTGGCTTAAATATTCCAAGTTAGATTTATTATCTCCAGAAGGCTACTTTCTGGAAATAGTCAATATAAATCCTTTTTGTTTTGTTTTTTAAAACATGGATCCTAGAGAATTTGGTCTCGCAGAGGTAATAGTGATGGAAAATAGAAAGAATTTTTAAAGCAATTTTAGTAAGTTCAGGATATCCATATTTGACTTTTATTCAAATAAACCAAGTGATTCTGCATTTTAAAAATTAATCTTTACTCCTGTATCAGCAGACAATTCTAAGAATTTATTCCATAAAGTTTGACTAAATTTGTATTATCTTTTGATGTAAGAAATGGATTCCAGTTTGGACAGATTATAGTTGATGAAAACACATATGTTCTTTATATATATCTTTAGTTACAATTGACAAATTCACCTTAAAATACCACACAGTAAAATGTGTGTGACTACTCCAGAGCTCACCTCATGAGGAAAATCTAATGACACCCAATCTGCCTAGAACTTTCCAAGAAAACAAGTTCACAAATCCTATATGTGGATGTCCCAGGAATATCAAATTGCTATAAAAGTTTCTAAACTCCTACTTGCAAAGTTTCTACTTATCTTGTCTGCCAATTACCACCAGTCCCCGTCCCCACAGAGAAGCATTGATCCAGAAACAGCTCAAGGGACTGGCCAGAGTCCACACTCCAGGGAGGTACAGAATAGGGAGGCAAGTACTTGAAGCACGTACAGTTGTATTTTCTGTGCTCCTTTCTTTTTTCTCCACGGGAAATCTCTCTCCTACTCTCTCCCTTCAAATTGACCTCATCTCCACCCCCACCCTGCAAGAACTCTTTATTTCCCTTGCACTACTGTCTTAAAATGTGAATTTTTAATGAGGGACCATGCATTTCAATTGCAAATAGGAGACTGGAACTAACAAAATGAGTCCTTTAGTTGAGGACGATCAGGTGGCTGCAGGCAGGTTTCACATGACTTGGGCAAGCCACAGTCTCCAGTTAGGTGAAGACATTTTGACTTTAGCAGGTACTACCAAGGAAAAGTCTTTTTATAGTCATCCTGGAGAAGATTTAATTTTCTCTCTACAAGATAAGAAAACTACTTTTTCATTGCTATTTCTTTTCTTGGTGTGTTATTCTCTTTCAAAGTAATTTTTCTTTTCTAAATAGCCTAGGTGGGATTTGGAGCTACCTGTTCTGTAATATAAATAAGTTATATTTATTACATAATAAAATAAGACCTTCACAAGCTGTGACCTTTAATACTAACTGGGTAATTGATTTGATTTGATTGGGGAATTCACAGAGATGGCTGTGTTAAATAAATATGTTTCTTTTTTTTCTCTGTATTTCACAAGTAACCGAACAACATAGTCCTTGTTATTGCCTGGTATAACAACTGATGGCATTTCTTACTCTTTTAACTACTAAATTTCTCTTTTTAATGACTTAATGTTTCTGGAAGAAAACCCTCGCTGAAGACAAGTAGTTCTACACCTCTTCTTTTTTTGGTATAATTTTTATTTCATTACATATTTAGCTCTCTGAAGTGAGTGATTAATCACTGCAGCACTAGGGTGCAATGTTGAAAATACTGGAAAAGGGATGGAGTTGAGATATTGTGCATGATATTCAGAAACAAAGCCAAGTGCCATGCTAAGAAATTAGTGCTTCTATGACCTCATACTGACCCACGCACAGTTTATCCCTTTAGAATCTTCTCCCTAGCTATTGTTTGGATAATTTGGAGTGGCCCTGGGCTGTCCTAGAGATTATATAATTGATCCTAACTAGCCTTGGATTCAGACGTTAGACACACTGAAAAAGAAGGTAGACCAGGTTTTCACACATCCCCCCTCCCCATAATTATTCCTTCAAGATTCCTCCTATTCTGCAAGAGCTCTATAAGGTAATTCTTTTTCTCCTTATTTCTGAATTGCAAAACTTGTTATTGCAGCATTTAAAAATCAGCCTGATTGTTTGACAGATTATTATACATTGCTAAAGCTAGCAAATTCCATAGCTCATCATCCACAGAAGTATTTAATTTCTTTTGTTCCAAGGTTAAAAATGTACTGTGAAATAGATATTTGCATTTATTTCCATGAACACAATCCTGGAATAAATTAGTTCATATCTATGAAGTGCAGATGGAACTCTTGGCTTCAAAAGGTTCTTAGAATGCTTTTCTGGAAGCAAATAAACTGCACTCATTTTACATATTTTTTATATGGGGCAATGAATGGAAATATTAGTTACATAAATATTATAATTTAATGTTTCTATATTTATTGGGTATATAACGCTAGTCTTCATGGGAGCAGTTAATGGTTTCATCAAGTAAGTATATTTAAGCTCTTTTCAAACATAAGTTCATTTGATGAAAACCTATCAGTGTCAGATACTTGAGAGGACAAGTACATAGCTACTTAATTATAGAAATACGTGATGTTCTTAAGTGAAATATTTTTAAGGACAGGTTATTCTCTTTTAAGCATCAGCAAAGCTGCTAATTCAATGTCCATATTAAACTCTCGATTTATCCAGCATTTTCCAATTCTAAAATACTAAGGAATATTGAACATCAAGACATCTCCTTAATCTCAGGATATACTGATAGACTGAAAGAATATTTATCTTTAGCATAGATCAAAAAATCAAAAGGGCAAATTCATTGATGTTCGATATAAAATCTCTTCCAAGATACAAATTTTTAATTTAGTACTCCAATTAAAATGTTTATCTTTCTGCTTTCCTTAATTTTCCTTATTTTACCTCTATTTGCCAATAGCCTTAGATTTAAAAAAATAAAAATCCATTTTAATGAAAGAAAAAAAAAGGTAACATATGCAGAAATATTTATCCTCTTTCCTCCTGAACTACAAATTCAAAGCAGTACTGTGGCCAAGATGAACAAGGAATTCCCAGGTGAAGAACCATTAATAAAACATGATGGATTTGGAGCAGTATGCAGTAAAGGGACAGTCCTTAGCAGAAGGTACCAGTAAGCCAATGTACTAAATACCATATCTTCCACGCAGTAACACTTGTAAAATAAGCAAACAAAATAAAATCAGAAATTCTATCTACTAAGTGGTTATTTTTAAATATCTTTTTGATTGCCATCAAATGATCCATTATTGAGTTAATTAATAACTGGGTGGCTCAGGGATTAACCAAACATAACAAATTCAGGTCAACTTAAATGTGCTATCATTCTGTAAATAATGTAGTGACAGACTGAAGTTGTTAGTGCTGGGAGATAAATTTGGGAATATTAGTCCATGCACTGCTATATGCAGACATGGATAGCCAACGTCTAATTTCTAAGAAGTAGTGGAGGTAGAGCAACATCGCAGATCTCCAACTCTTTTCCAGTTCCTTTTCCCCGATTTTTTGCTTTCTCTTTAAGTCTCTGTTCTCCAACAGAATTAAAAGGATGACCGTCCAACTCAGGGTCTTAATACTTCATTGCCACTGCGGCTCTCAACCATGATTTAGATGTAAGCAAGTGAAGAAAGACAGGTGACCACTATAAAGCATTTACACTGTGCAGATGCTGTACTCGGCACTCTTTCACATACTTTACATCATAGAAATAATTACAACCACCCTGTAAGTTATGTTTACCTAGTTTTGTTTATTGCCAGGGAAAATAAGACTCAGTAAAATTAAAACACATTCCCCAAGATCATAAGGGGAGTAAGTATTTCACCTGAGATGCAAATTATGGCCTGACTGACTTAAAAACCATTTAGCTTCCCAAAAGGGCTAATGCATGGATCAGACTTGTCCATTGACCTGGAATCTGAAAATCTATTTCACATCCTTCCAAAGGGAGACAGTCCTTAGTTATAAGATGGAGCTAAACTGCACTGCAACCTGAACTCATGTGATTAAAAGAAAAAGCCATTATTATAGATAGGTGTCTCAAGTTGGAAGAAACGTAGAAAATATTTGGTCAAAAGCTCTAATCCAGGAAATAACTGAAACAATAAAAATGGTTACAGTTCAGTTGGTACATTTGTCCAAATCAAGTCCATAGTGACTACACACCATAGTGAACTACTGGTATTGCCACAAGCACTTCAATATTCCCCAGGCTCTGATAAAGACATTATGAAAAAAAGGCGATTGTCATGATGTGTTTAAAATGGAGAAAAACATAATAGCACTTGGGGCAACTGGCAACTCATTCGTGGGTGTTTCCTCTCGTTGGGCCTATCTCAGGCCAGGGTAGAACACAGGAAACTATGTTGGGATCACCAAATCAATCAGAGATTGAATTTCCCTTGTAAGCACTATTTGAGTCTTGAAAATCATTGGTGGTTTCAAGAGGTCACTAGGTAAAGGTGTGAAAATCCTGGTGTATAGGAATATCTACCACTGGGTTGAAGAGCTGATTTTGCATGATTAAGCTGGCCTTATGTTCTAAGTATGTGGCAGAGAAATATAATATATTGGCTATAAATGATATAAGTAATGAGCTATAATAATCTAGATTTTCTAGGAGATACCAAGTTTCAAGATTCTTAGTGTTTTTCTTTATGTGTTGTAATAAGATCTTTTACCCACCAACTTTGAAGAATGAGAAGGCTAAAATTAAAAGCTACAAATTATGTAGAAAATTGAAGTGAAAATTAAACTGAAAAGCACCATTAGGATTTAACAAAGGAAGAGGGAGAGCAAACAAAAGAAAATGCTACTTTATTTAGAAAATCCTTAACCTCTTAAAATACATTACCGCTTAAGTGTAGACAGTTTATATAAATGTTGAAATACATTTGGGACTAATTAGTCAATATTATTTTGAACAGAAATAGAGTGATGATTTAAGGTTACACTCAAACTTCTGATACAAAAATGTTTGCAACATTAACATCTTAATATTTTTACAAAAGTCAAAATTTAGTGGTAAATGGAAAGTGAATCTGATCTTGGATAATATTAATGCATATATTAAAATGCATTGTTCATTAAATTGATAAAAGTGAAACATGCTGAGAGAAAACACGAAAGTAAAATTTAATTAGCTGTCATAATGTTTAAACTATCATCTCAAATTTAGCATTGTAGCTTTTGTTCTTAGAGAAAGATTTCTGTTTTAATAGCATCTGCAGTAACAGGCCTTGGGCCCTAAGGATGATCTCTTAGCTTGCAAATCTTTATTTTAGTTATTTATTTTATCACTGTTTTCAAATCCAAGTTCACAAAGTTAGGAGAGCTATGCTATTTGTGTCACAAATAAGTCATAAATATTAGGAATGTGTGTTGTAAGAGAATGCCATTAAAACAACCAAGGGAACAGCCTATTTTATGAGAAAATCTCTATTTTTTTATATTACCACTACAAGTTGTTAGGATGATATTAATTTTCATAAGCATACTGTAGCATGATTAAATTAAAGTCAAAATGTGTTGGCCTTGCAGCTTCAAAGAGCTAAAATTAGGCTGGGGAAGGGGCATGTTCTTTATATAAACAATTTTCTGCAAGCGTAAGGAAAATCTGTTACTTGGACTTCCAGGGAATAATAATGACATTCAAACCAAGGCCAACTCAATGTTGGGATCCTGAGGTTGTGTTGTTTTAACTTTGTTTTGAAGTTGGTTGCATTGAGGTATGGGTTGTATTTATCACATTTTACTTTTTCAAAATTATATGCATTTACCCATTATCTATAAAAATCACATGCTATTTTTATGACTTAGTTGCTATATATTTTTCTTGAATGAGAAGAAAGGTAGAATTGATAATAGGAAAAAAGTAAAAGACCATGCTTCAAATGTTTGCATGATTAAATTAAAATAATAATTGGATGAAAAACTGAACTTTTACTTACTTTAATTCAGTTTAATCCAATTCAACCCAATAAACTTTCAGTCATTCACTACTGATATATTATCTTAAACCCTTTAGTTCAGAAGAATGAACTAACTTCTGTTGGCCCGCAGCTATGACCCTAAGGAATGTTAAATTAAAATGAGAGAGAGAAAGGGATCAGGGGATCCAGAGACATCAGTCTTCAGACAAGTTTATTTTCAGCCAAGTACAAAATTATATACTAGCAAGAAAGTTGATAGGGGTTGTTTGCATGCCAAAGCTATACAACGAAAAAACAAGTTCCAGGAAGTAAATACTTCTAATGCTAGGATGTTAATTTCCCTTAAGCAAGTCTCTTCCACACCTCATTGTGCTTTATCTGCATATCTCAGCTTCTATTGAAGTTGCAGATCCTGAAAGCTCAAATCTGCATTTCCTCTTAGACTTGTGTCTGCAAGCTTTAGGTTAAACATCAACGTTTTTAACTCCTACAAACTTCAAACCATATTCAGTCAAGAGGGAAATTTCTCTCAGGAGAAAACAAAACACAGACACATGATAAAGCATCTTCCTTAAAGATTCCACACTGTCAATTTTTAAGAACTCTTCTTCCGTCCTGGATTTATACTTGGAGAAGGAAAGGGAGGAAAGGGATGGCTAGATTTCCATCTAGAGCTTTGCCCTCTAATTTGTGATTCAGGTGAGTGTTTAAGAGTATGGCTGGTAAAACCAGAGCACCTGAATCTGCATCTCTGCTGATAATTAGCTGAGAGATAATACTGGGAATTATAGATACATGTGCTGTTTTAATTTTTTAACACAGGAATAGTTTTTGTTTGTTTTTATCAGAGGTGCATTTACTTTGAATATAATGAAGCTTCAATTTCAGGCCCTTATATAATTCTATATTTTAAACTTTTAATACATATTTTTTTCTTCAATGGGGGCCTCCAAAATTGTACACGCTTCAGCTCCGCAAAGCCTGAATCTGCCCTGTCTGGAATTTTGTCACCCCCTTTCAGACTAAAGACCTATGGAAAACTTCATGCTTTCATAATTATATAGTATTACAAAGACCCCTGCCCAACGGGGGCCAGGTTTGGTCTTGTGAGATGGGGTGACCACTAGTGAGGTAGGATTTAAGAGCCTGCCCTACTGAATTCAGAAACAGTTGTATGAATTGTTTTGTTCAATAGGAATTGTAGGAACAAGTGACTTTAAGAATCTTTGATATCTACTTTGTGTGTTAGTGTGTCTCCTCTTCCCCATGCAAAAAGACCTGCAATGTGTCCAATAGGGACTGGTCTGTCTGGCTGTGTCCCAGAGTACAGATAATATGGAACAGGGAACAGCCAGTCCATTATTGACATGTCCATGGGCAAGAAATAAACCTTCATTTTAAGCCAAAGAGATCTAGGATTGTTTATTATTACAGCATGGTCTCTCTGACCTAGTATAGAAACTGGCACCAAGCATAGGGTACTGCCAGAATGAAAAATCTAAGATCTGTGTCAACAGCTTAGGTAGTAGGCAGGAAGACAAATCTTATTACAGCTTGAACAGAAGGTAATACATACTTTGTGGTGTCAAAACTTTAGTAAAACTGTCACTTGCCATATTATGAAAGATAAACCATGACCTGATGAGGTTGTGCCTTTAGGCAAGGACGGAAAAACATAAAATGTACCTTAATTCCTATTTGGTAAGGCACTACAAGAAAGAGTAGAGTTCAGAAACTATTTTGGCCAGTTAACAGTCAACATTAAAGTAAGTCCAATACAATAGTGGAGGATGCAAATGACAATTATTTCTAACTATTAGACAATAAAACTGAGTGAGATTATGAGCAAAATGACTGGATATAACTCATTCATATTAAAAAAAGGGACATGCATGCAACCATTATATCCTTTGTTAGAGTATTTGATTTGAATAAATGGTGAATCTTTTGTACATCCAATTGGATGGAATAATTTAACATAGAGACTAAGGATATGGCACTTCCATAGAACTCTGATGGGGTCAGGTGCCACAATTATGATAAGAGAGAGAAAGGGGCAAACATCCATGGCATGAGAGCAAGAAAACAAAGAAATATAGCAAAACTAAGAAGTAGGTTTAGAAAAGAAGTGGCACATGGAACTGATTATAATCAAATAGATGAAAAACCAGCTAACTTTCTAAGAGAGGTTTATTGCCAGGAGTGTCCCACCTGCAGAGTTGTTTTCTGGAGGAGCTAAATGAAGGCCCACAGATGCTTAGAAAGGAATCCACTGGCATCAGAAGCTAAAAGCAAGGGAACCAAGAACAAGGACCAGCAGATGCCAGCCACATGGCTTCTCATTTGGCAGACACCAGTGTTTCTTGAGTCAAGTTATCTCTTCCTGGATGCCTTAGTTTGGACATTTTTCTGACCTTAGAACTGTAAACTTGTAACATAATAAATTCCCTTTAAAAAAGCTGTTCAGTTTCAGATATATACAAGGGTATAGGTTGGTTTTGATAAATTTATTATTTTCATTAAAGAAGTAAAAGCTGATATTATTAAATTATTTTTAAAAGTTAATATTGAATCCTAACTTCTGTCAGTCACCTATTGCTGGTTTTCCCCTTTTGCTTTGTGTGGAACCAGAGAAGATAAGATGTTGACTCAGGTTAATAAGCACTGTTACCCATAAGATATACAAATCAAATGCAGACAGAAAATCAAGCAGCTATCTTCAGGTGACCAGCCTAGAGGTGCAAAGAAATAATAGTTATTCTGCACACAAGCTTCTCCAAATTCTATATTCTATAGCAGAATACAAAAAAAAAGAAGATCATATGTGTGGAGTGGTGAGGAATGGAGGTGCCATTGTTGCAAGGGGAAATTCCCCATGTTTTCTGGCAACTGTGATTGTCTGCCAATTCCTGATGGTACTGTGCTTCCAGGTTGCTATGGTAACTCTCCTTGGCTGACTGCCCTGAAGTTGTACAGAATCCTTAAGCCACTAAGAGAATTTATACATTGCTGCTACAGCTGCTAAAGTGACTATCACTGGCAGGAGCAACAATACACAGGTATCACCTTTCATAGATAGTCACAGTTCCAGAAACCCTGTACCCTTGGCTAAATATGCCCCTAACACTACATTCTTTTAACAAATGCTTTCTAAACAATAGTAAACTCTGTTTTAGCTGCTAAGACTCTAGGAGTGATTAAAAGTCTCCAAGTCCTAGATCTCAAGAGGCTACATTAAGAGTAGAAGGGAGAAAACAGAAATGAAATAGAAAGTCAAATAATATGATGAATAAACATAGTAGATGAGGGTGTGTGCCTGTTTGAAAGTATTATGTACCCCTGAAAAGCCATGTTTAAATTCTGATTTAATCTTGTGGTGGTCAGACATTTCTTCTAATCCTAATTCTGTACTGTGGAGCATAAATCTTGATTAGATTATCTCCATGGAGATGTACCGCACCCAATTGGGGGTGTGATCTTTTGATCTGATGGAGATGTGACTCTGCCCATTCAAGGTGGGTCTTGATTAGTTTACTGGAGTTCATTAAAAGGGGAAGCATTTTAAAGAAATCTCAGAGCAGAGTCGATGTAAACCATTGGAGAGCAAGACAGAAATAGCCTGGGTGCTAAACAAGGACTCACAGAAAGAGCCAAAACCTGAAGAGAAGAAATCTCCAACCCAGCAGACTTTAAGCAAACCAGAACCCAGAGTTGTGTCCCAGAGAAGCCAAGTGAATGCCCACATAAGCTCAGAGAGGAAATCTCTGGCATCAGAAGCTGGAAGCAATGGAACCAGGAGCAAGGACCAGCAGACTCCAGCTGTGTGCCTTGCCAGCTGGCAGAGGAGTTATGAAAAGCATCAGCCTTTCTCTAGTGAAGGTAACCTCTTGTTGCTTCTTTAATTTGTGCATTTTCACAGACTTAGACCTTTAAACTTGTAACTTATTAAATTCTATTTTTAAAAGCCATTCCATTTCTGGTATATTGCATTCTGGCAGCTTAACAAACAGATAGAGAGTGACATCACATAGAGAAAGATTTGGCTGGTGGAGAAAGTAAGAGATAAGGAGAGGAGGAAATATGTGAACCGAGATCTCAATGATTGGGAATGAGCCACACAAAGACAATTGTGAAGAAGCCAAAGTAAAGTAAAGAGAACTAGTGCCAAACCTTCAGGAAGAGAGAGAGGTTGTGCCTGTTTGAATCTGTTGTATACCCCAGAAAATCCAAGTTCTTTAATCCTCTTTCAATATTGCTGGGTGGGAGCTTTTTGATTGTTTCCATGGAGATGTGACCCACCCAATTGCAGGTGGTAAATTTTGATTAGATGGTTTCCATGGAGATGTCTTCACCCATTCAAGGTGAGGTTGCTTATTAGAGCCCTTTAAGAGGGAACCATTTTGGAAAAAGCTTTAGAGGCACCAGAATCAACAGAGCCAATAGAACAGACAGAGCTCCAGGAAAGCTGTTGAAGATTTCCAGAGAGAAATCTCACAGATGTTCCCATGTACCTTTCCAGCTGAGAGAGAAACCCTGAATGTCATTGGCCTTCTTGAATCAATGTATCTTTCCCAGGATACCTTAATTTGGACATTTTCACAGCTTTAGAACTGTAAACCTGCAACTTAATAAATTCCCCTTTTCAAAAGCCACTCCATTTCTGGTATATTGCATTCTGGCAGCTTATAAATTGGAACAGAGGGCTTTTAGTTTGCTAGGTTGCTGAAATAAGATACCATAAAATGGGTTGGCTTTTAACAGTGGGATTTATTAGCTAACAAGCTTAAAGTTTTGAGTCCATGAGAATGTTCAAATAAAGACATCATCAAGGTGATACTTTCTTCCTGAGGATTGACTGCTGATGATCCTTGGCTCCTCTGCCATATGACAAGGAAAAGGGCAGCATCTGCTGGTCTCTTCCTTCTCTTCTGGGTTTTGTTGCTTTCAGCTTCTTGCTTTCCTGGCTTTTTCTCTTCATCTGAATTTCATTCTCTTTTGAAGGACTCTAGTAAGAGTATTAAGACCCATCCTGAATTAGGTGGGTCACATTTAAAGTGAAGTTGTGAAATTATCATACTACAATGGGTTCACACCCCCAGAATGTACTAAGTTGGAGAACATGCTTTTCTGAGGTACATAGTTTCAAACCACTACAAAAGGGAAAGGGGTTTGATGAGGTCAGCCTTGTGGTTAGGGGCTGGATTTCTAAGTGCAAATGGAAATCATTGACATGTTTTGTTATGGATTGATTCATATTCCCACAGAAAGATATGCTCGAATTCTAACCCCTGGTCCCATGAATGTGATCTTCCTTGGAAACAGGGTCTTTGGGGACATGATTAGTTAAAATGAGGCCAAAATGGATTAGGGTGGGCCCTAATCTATTATCACTGGTATCTTCAGAAGGAAAGGTAATTGGACACAGACAGAGCAAGAGACAGCCATGTGACAGAGGCAGAGGTTGAATTATGACATGAATTGCCAGCAAGCCACAACTAGAATCCTGCAGACTTTAGAGGAAGCATATCTCTGTTGACACCTTCATTTTGGACCTCTAGTCTCCAAAATTGTGAGATGTTAAATTCCTGTTGTTTAAAGCCACCCAGTCCTTGGAACATTGTTATAGCAGCCTAAGAAACTAAGACAAGTTTTAATGTGGGAGTGGTGTTATCATATTAAAGGTTGTACTTGATCATTCTGGTTGCTCTAGGGAGACACACTGACTGTAAAGGAACAGGACAGGAAAAAAAATTTAAATAAAAAGTCATTAAAAAAGCAGTTAAGGGTGGACCATGGTGGCTCGGTGGCAGAGTTCTAGACTGCCATGCTGGAGACCGGGGTTCAATTCCCAGTGCCTGCTTATGCAAGAAAAAAAAAAAACTGTTAAGAGATTGTCAATAGGAGAAATCAATATGCCTTGAATCAGGTAGTTGTAGGAGAGAAAGTACTTGAGAAGTATTGTGTACATATAATCAGTAAGACTTGATAGATTTGATACAGGCTAGTGGCAAGTGAGGGAAACATGAGAATCCAGGATGACACTGAGATTAGAACTGAAGATTGTATCAGTGCTTATGGATAATTTGGGCTTTAGGCTGCTGCTCATTCCTGTCTCATCCAAATCTTAACATCAGATAGTTGTGAACTTCTCCATTAGTCTCTCACAGTTCTGCATAGTTTGGGGGCATTAACTGCATTTATGCCTGACTGACTTTTCAAAGGTGTTTGCATTGGAAATGGCCTTGGAAAATAGACATGATATGTCCTTCAGGAATAAAGATCAGGTTTGTTTACCATCTAGTATAATACAGATTATTTTACCCTGCGGGAAGGATTTACCTTCCATTATAGACAACTCAGGTTCCTTAAACTCAGGTCTCCTTCATTATAATTCAGCCATTGTGTGGCCCTTTCACATCATCCTCTGGGAATTGGGGCCAAGGGAGCTAGCACAAATGCTATACCCTGGATGTTCTTATTTCTTTGAGTAATAAAGCATCCTTTGTTTCTGATCCAGTCATCTCATGTCTTCTGCTAGCATTCATGAAATTATGGCAAGCTAATTTATTAGTTTACAAAGTAGGGTAATAACTCACAAATGTAACAGTTCTTGATATTTATTATTAAGATAGTTTCAAGAAGGTACTTTTTCTTCACTCTGTGTCGGATCTTTGTGTTTTTCTAATGGTTTCTTTCCCTATTTCTATAAGATTTTCCAAAGCTTCAGTTACCAAGCAGCTACAACATTTTGCTTTCAAAGATGAGAGTTGGTTCCTTTTTCAATTTATTCTTTCTCTACTCCAGTCTGGGATAGCCTAAAAATCAGCTCCCTTCCCTTTTCTTTAAGGAGTGAGGTTCCTATATGTCCCTGCTCTGTTTCTTGTCCCCACCCTTCCCTTCCCTAAAGAGAATTTGTGTGTAGCCAGAGATTGTAACTGATATCTATGGCTTTAAACTTAGAGGGTGCTGCCTTGAATATCAGCTCTCCCCATTAGCAGTCATGCAAATTTAGGAAAGATATTCCACTTCTTTAAGCCTGTGTCCTGCCCTGTAAATATACCTCAACATATTGTTGAGAAGACCAAGTGAAATGAGAAGTGGAAAGCTCTAAGAAAGCACACAATAATTTGCATTTTTAAAATTCCATATCTGGACTAATGAATATGTGGCATAGGGGTAGCTTTCAGGATTGGAAGCTTGATTCATGAAAATAAATAAAGTTTTTATTAAGCTAAAAAAGACTTAACTGTAACACTATCTAATGAGTTACCTTGTTATTTTTTTTCTTTCTATAATTACAGAGATGGAAATGTTTCCTAATTAGGCACACCATGTGTGCCTCTAACTATTACAGGGAATCTTGAAGATCTAAAGAGACGGAAGGTAACAGTACTTTATAAATGAATTACCATCAGCTGAACGAAAAGATATATTAAAGAAGTAGAAAACAATAATTATTTGGTGATAAAGCCGGAGGAGCTTGAAGGAAGGATAAATCTAGAAAGGATGGGAGAAAATGGAAGAGATTAGGATAGAATAAAACCAAGGTCAGTTTACTTATCAGAGTCCAGCATAAATTTGAGGCAATTATCCATTGGCACCACCTTGCTGGGGTAATTGACCAAACTGCCCAAGAGCTCTTGTAAGGAATCATTAGGTACTTAATGGTGCTTAAAATGAATGCCTTGCTACTTAGGATAATTGCTATATTCATAGTCACAAATTCCATTCAAGAGCTATGGAGGTGCAGTTTGCCAGTTAGGAACAAAGAGGAGGATCTAGATGAAAAGAGGAAAGGGACATGAGGAGTGCTTAATTGTTTTGACTATTTTAACATGTTGGAGTGAAATGTTTTATGGATCATAACCACTATAGAATGGCCAATGCCATTGTTTGTTTTACTTTCAACATGTCTGGGCCTATCTTGGAAACAGATGCAAAGATGTGGAAAATGTATGCACATATATAAAGGAAAAGGAAGGTTCCATATTCTGCTTCAAGTTCAAGCATGTCAGGAATGTTAGGAAATGTGTAAAGGGACAACCAGGGCAAGGTACCAAGCAAAGGCTTTTGTACGTGTACATATCATGGCATTTTAACAAAATTAACTTTGATAGTTTTTAAACTTCCTGAATTAAGAATAACGTATTCTTGTGTCTGACGAAATTATGAAAAGTAGGTCATACATGTTGATAAGCATTTTGATGAGAGTTGATAAATTTCCATTTAATAGTCACATTAAATGCAATCTTTTTCATTGCTATATTTCTTTTAATAAATTGAAGTAAATGCATGTGTTAATTTGCCCCAAGCTACTAGGTTGAGTCTTTCTATCTGATCATAGATTATAAAACCTGTGGAAGGTATATTTTAAGATGACCATCATTGGGTATTACTCCTTGGTTGTGTGACATAAGGTAAAGTGAGATTATCCAGGTGGGCTTGATCCAATTGCATGAACACTTTAAGAGCAGAGACTTTTTTCAGTGGGAAGCTGAAGGAGAATTCAGAGTGATTATAAGCATAGGAAAGATCTTACACACTGCTGTAGGCTTTGATGATGGAAGGAACTATGTGCAAGAACTAGTTAGAGCTCCCAGCAGCTAAACAGGGACCTCAGCCCAACAACCGCAGTCAAATAAACTTTGTTAACCTGAATAAGCCTGGAAGCAGATTTTTGCCCAGAACTTCCAGATAAGAGTTTAGCTTGGCTAACTTCTTGATTCTGGGTTTGTGAAATGCTAAACAAAGAATTCATCTGAACCTGCCCAGACTTCTGACCTATGTGCATTGTTTTAAGATTGTAAATTTGTGGTGTTATGTTACACAGCAATAGAAAATTAATAAAGAACCAGAAGCCTAAATTATGATAATCTCCTCCGAAAATAGACAGGATAGACAAAATTTTTTTTGACAAGTATTTTTTCTGTCTTTTTTTTTTTTGGTCCGAAAATATTATGTGATAGTGAGCATCTCAGGAAAAAATTCCTTAATGAAAAATGAAAACAGAATTTCCAACAATACTACTATGTTGACAAAAAACATTCACCCTCTCTTGCTACACTTAGCCTCTAAGACTTGCTAGAGAAGTTTTCTAGAATCAAGCCTCTGATTTCTGCAACTACAAAGCAGGGAGCAGTCCCAACTATACGCAACCAATGGAAGGCAGTGTTGTATAGTGTAAAAGTCTTGGTTTCCAGGGTAGATTGGCCTGATTTTAAATCCTAGCTCTGACAATTATTTACTCCGTGAACCTGATGGGGTATTTCTTGATCTGTAAAACTGACAGAAACTGTACCTATCTCATAGAAGGTATTAAAATCTATATTTTGGGCAGGCCACGGTGGCTCAGTGGCAGACTTCTTGCCTGCCATGCAGGAAACCTGGGTTCAATTCCTGGTGCCTGCCCAGGCAAAAAAATTAAAAATTAAAATTAAAAATGTATATTTAAAGTATTGTTTAGGATATAGCAAATGATCAATAAATTTTACAGTCTTCATTTTCACAGGGAGTGCAGAGCTTATAACAACTCAAATGCAATAAACTTGATTGTAGGAAAAGTCTGTCACCCTCAAAACCAATCTGTCTTTTCATGCCTGTGTTTGTGTGAGTTTACCATTTTGCAAGTTACTCAGACCTAAAGCTTCACAATGATTAATTTTTTTTTTAATTTGCATATGGGCAGGAGGCACCAGGGATCAAACTCCAGACCTCCAGCATGGCAGGTCGGAGCTCTGCCTGCTGAGCCACGGCAGCCGCCCTTCACAATGATTAGAGGCAAGACTTTTGAAGTTGAGTATCTTCTGATCTCTGTCATAAAAATTGGAAGAGGAAAGTCTGTTTTTCAGAGAAGATTTTGGTCCATCTAACGTAAAGTCAGTGTTGTACCTTGTAAGATGTCACCTTAGTTAAACTGAACTACATTCCCCATAGATCCTTTTACTGGATGTTTGCATTTAAGGTAAGCTGTAAGAGATATTCTTGTGCTAGATTTAGAGGGTGGAAGTCAAGCAGCAGCTTTTTTGTATCTCACACAGGTTGTCACTGATCTGTTTTCATGTCACTGATGTGAGGCACAACTGGGCCTGCAACTGCTCCACCTTCCTTTAGATCCAATTCTAGGGCCAAGGTGTACATTTAGCTTTACCACAAAGTGTCCCAACTTCTACAGGATACCCATTCCACTAAGGTCAGAGACAAAAGAAAACCCGACATGTGTTTCAGGCTATCCTCATGGGCACTAGCCCATGCTTTTGGGTACCAGCCTATTCTTGCTCTCCAACCTTGACTCCATTTTCCCTTCCTGACCACTTGCCAAGCTCTAGCATCAGACACAAAGTCAACCAGTCATGCAAAGACTGCTTAACTAGGTACCACAACTGTTGGTCACGTTGCAGAAAGAAGGAGAATTAAACTCTCCAGCACAAGACTGAATAAAAAGAAATGTGAAAATAGCACACACACACACATACGCAGGAAAGGATTTATCTGGACTAGCCTCTGGAAAAGCAGTTTAATCCCCCGCATGGGAATTTCAGAAGGGCATAAGGAAAGTAAAGGAAGGGGGAAAGCTGACACACTATTCAGGAGGTGGGTGGGGCAAAAGCTTGTTAGATTGGAAAAGGTGTGTGCTGGTGTGAATATGGTGGACCCCAGAAAAGCCATGCCCTTTAATCTTCATTCAATATTGTTGAGTGGAACATTTTGATTGTTCCCATGGAGATGTGACCCACCTAATTGTGTATGGTAACTTTTGATTAGATGATTTCCATGGAGGTGTGTCTCTACCTGTTGGGAGCAGTCAATACGGATATACACTGAGTTTAGCAATGACAGTAACATGGCCGCCAGAGCAGAGCCCACTTCCTTGTTCTTCTTTCTCCCCACTCCTTTGTTCTCCGTTTCCCGCCACTGTCCAGGCTAATAAAACAGTACGCAGGCGCAAGGTGTGAAACCGAGGTCTGCCTCTAGCCCCAACGACAGTGTC
>PVIY010029930.1:0-31497 GCA_004026745.1 Myrmecophaga tridactyla | reverse complement strand
CACAATAAGATCTTCTCTGCATTTGTCCCAAGTCTTGAAAACCAGGATATTAATATCTGCAGAGTCACAAATGGGTCAATGCAGATAATGCACAAGTGAATATTTCAGGGATGGGATATTAAGAGTGGAGGAGAATTTAAACTATCTCTTTTGTAGGTAACAGCAAGATGAGAAAATGTAGTCCAGGTGGAAATCAGAATGGTATTGTTAATAAGTCTCTCTGAACCTTGGCAAAGACTTAATCCCTGTGAAAGCAGAGGAAAGTTAATTTGATTAACACTTGCTTGAATTCTCTCAAATTCTTGGGCATCCTAGCATAACCTGGAGGAATTTAGCATTTACGTAAATTTCTTTCCTTCTTTTCTAGTCACTACCTGGTTACTCTGACTATATGAAGTTAAAAAATACATTCATTATGATTGGGAGGGAGGTAGCAAAACAGCTTGGAGAAATGCAGTATTTGGTATCTTTAATTACAAAAGAAGTTGGGGAGAGTGTAAAAGATGAGAATATGAGGGAGAAGCACACACTAGAGAGAAATGAAGAGATGGAGAGTAGATGAAACAGCCTGCAGCATGCTGGAGGCATTTCCATGGCAACCACATTACATGTACAGAAAACTGCCAAAATAAGTCAAGATCCATGTAAGTAGGTGTTGGTGGAAAGAAAAGATAAGAGCTTAGCAATGGACAAAAACTACCTAGAGGAGATGAATTATTTTTGTGAGTTTAACTCTTCTTTCCATTTATTTTTTCTAACCACACCCAGAGCTGCAGTTTAAGTGAGAATGCAACTAAAGTGTTGCTGCTGCCAAATCCAAATCTCATGGAGGAAGGTCTCAAGATGGTTGAGAATGAGGCTGGAGTGGAGCCAAATGAGAAAAACTATGAATGAGGTAAATAATTTCCCTGTAGCCATCAACTTGCTTTCCCAGCTCTATTCTACAATTTGCACACAGGGAATATGCTTTCAATTTCCAGGTGGCTTAAGGAGAGAAAACAACATCCAAATGTCCCAAGCCAAGATGGAAATCTTTATGGGGTCTATAAAGAAAAGTACAAAGTTCCTATGCCATTGGTCTAGGCTGCCCATTGGTGAAATCTGTCCTCATAACAGAGGGAGAAGCCTCTTCGGAAATATAGTCAAGATATCCCTGAAAAAATATGTGCTGGGAAAGATCTTTCCTGAGACTATCCATTATTTGATGGATAGTATTTCTTTAGGTCATCACATAGAAGAACTAGCAAGAACTTCGGGATTTTTGTGCCTTCCAACAGCATTCATGGAGAGCCTCATGATAACAGACAACCCCAGGTTTTTTCATGCAGGTTAACAACTGGAGGCTGAGCTAGTGCTAAGACTCACCTGGGTAGCCTATCAGAAATATGGATTTCTGGGCCACACCCAGAGACCCTGTGCTAAGATAGGGCCTGAGAATATGCCATTAAATCTCCCTAAGGGATTCTCCTGTATATACAGTTTTGGAAGCCATGAGCTGCTGCACACAACCCTCCTTTCCAATCCTCTGGGGACTCCTCCATTCTATGCCTTGCCAAATATTGGTGGGGCTAGACTTTGCTCATCCCCTAGGAGTGGCAAAATCACCAAGCCTGCTGGAGAGTTGTATCTAGGCCACCCACCAGGCCAGAAAAATGCCATTCTGTCCTGAAAAATGAGTCTGAGACTAGCTCTTGTTACAAACTCCTTCCTTCTAGGAGTGTTTGTACTCAGAGTCACTCTTCCATAAATGGAGGGGGTGGGGGAGGCAAATCAGGGAGAAAGTAAGTGAGAATAGTTAATCTTAAGATAAAATGAATAGAAAGATTTTGAGTGAGACATGAACACACGCTTTATTCTCCTATCCATCCACAGAAGTACTTATCTGCATCATAACCTTGCCATCAAAATCACTCAATTTGGTGTACTAACAGAAAGTATTTATAAAGATTAATATTACTAGCCACATGCCCACTCTTCCCCTTTATTTCAACCCCCAGACAGGGGTTCTGAGCACACGTGGAATTTTCATGGGGAAAATATGATGCCCTCTTTTGATAAGAAATGAGAAACTTATCCCATTCCCTTTCTAAGGTTGGGAAAAGAGAAGAAAGCCTTTCATAAGTAGAGAAAAACACAATTTATGGTCTCTCCATTCTTCTACTGTTTTAAGACTTGAGGCTATGTGTGCCTCTGACTTTAGAGGTGACTGACTCTGAAGAATGAAGATGACTTAAAGTTGTGCCAAAGACAAGGAACAAAGGCTTGCTGCTTTATGGAAAGCTACAAAGGGATGCTTGAGGTGTCTACATTGTCCCATTCATTTCACCAATGAGAGAAAACAGACATGAGAAGAAGTCTTTATCAAGAAAATATAAGAATCTGTATCTTTAAGTATATATTCCAACTATTGTATATATAGTAAGGATAGGAAACCTTTGCATAAGACATGCATCCTTTTCACTCACCTGTCCCCTTCTCTCCTTTCTGCCTTTCCAAATATTGGCATTGCCACTGTCAGATTGCTCTAAAACATAACATAGCAATAAGTGACCTAACAGAGTGCAGTTAAGGAGAGGAAAACCCCACAAGTAGAATGATTTAAGTACCATCTTTAGTTGGAAATAGATGCAAAGAGGAGAGCACAAAGAAAATATGTAGAGAAGAAACTCAAGGCTTTACAATGGGGAGCTAGTTTAGCTATGACTTAAAACTGAGTAGTTGGGTGGGCCATGGTGGCTCAGCAGGCAAAGTTCTCACCTGCCATGCTGGAGACCCGGGTTCGATTCCTGGTGCCTGCCCATGCAAAAGAAAAAACTGAGTAGTTTACCTGGCAAAGAGGAGAGGAATGAAGGGTCCAGACAGAGAGTAAAACCTGTAAAGGCAATTGTTTGCAGGAATAAAGAAGAGATCAATGTAGTTGCAGGAGAGGATGGACAAAGTGGAATAAGGAAAGCAGGATGGGCAAAAGCATTGGCAGGACTTGAGGGTGAAAAGAGAGTATAGCGACAACTATAATCTTATGCAGTGAGGATCCAAGAAAAGTTTTCAAACATAGTAGATAAATATCCAATTAATTTTCAAATTAATTTTTTAATTGTTAAGAAAAATAATCCTTGCCATTAAGACAAGTTAAGGGGTTCATAGCCTAGATAAGAGAAACAATATGAATCTGAACAACAGTAATGGAAATGGTGATTGAATGCTGGGAGACAATCTAATAGACTATTGTGAACAGACTGGATGGATGTAGAATGTGAAATGTAGTGGATTTAAATGCATGAATTGCTCTCATTACAGAACTGAGGAGAAGTATAGCTGTAAAGTCTGCAGGCCACCCTCAGGGTATGACACCTTGTGTTTATGACCTTCCTTCCCATAACTACAATCTCCTTTAGCACTTCAAGGTTATTGGTGAACTGACTGGTGTTTGTTAAAATTGGAAGAAGAAGGAGAGGGAAGGCTGGGGGAGTCAAGAAGGAAAGGGACAGTCTGATACTCAAGACATTTTTTAATGAGGGGGTCAGGGCACATTATATTACCACTGAGAAAGGATTCAACATAATTACTTTGCATGTTGGAAGATCATGCTGGAAGGACTGTGGAGAATGATCAGAGGGAACCAGAATCCCACAAATAGCCATTTATATATATAAACAGTTATTTAACTGCCTTGGGAGCTCTTATCTTCAGGTCTGAGCATTCTGATTCCTTTCACCTTTTTGGTCTCCACTTAATTGTTTTCATTGTTCTTGCACAGGCTATCTCAAAACCACTGCCATCTCTTTTACACAGTGGGATAGGATGATTACCTCAGAAACTTTTCCAATGTGTCCAATCTGATCTCCTCTCAGGTTTTGGCCTGCAGATATATCAGTACACGTAATTTCAAAAAGTAGCCCCAGGTGATTCCAAAGCCTGCCCCGACCACCCAGTCTCACTTCCACCCAGAACCTCTTCTATAGTTCATACCTGACCTATGCTAAATGAGCAGAAAGACTGCACACCAATTCGATACTTCAGTGAACTCATATGGACTCGGGCTCCCTCTCATTACAGCATCATATTGCGGCACCATGTTTAAGTCATGGCTCACTGCAATTCTCGACTGTATTTTGCAATCCCCTTCCATCCTGTTCTTCTTCAAGTCAATACTTCATCATCAGTACTAATGGAGGACAGGGAGGGCATATGAAATCACAATCAACAGATAACTCTAAATCTTATTGTAGGTAAAGGACTCCAAATTCCTTCCTACTGAGCCTTTTGCAGAGCTGCTATCATGAAGCAAAACATAATGCTTTAGCTGCACTTTCACTCCTCCACACCTGCTGGTAGAAGTCCTAATAAGCAGTGAAATGACCAAAACCCAGCAGGATGGGAAAGGGTGAAAAGCAAAAGACCCAGAAACTTCACAAAGTGGATAATAATTGTCTGAGCGATGGGCTCTTGAAAATCAGGCCCTGGATGATGAGGTTTATATTTTTCCCCCAAATGCAATGACAACAAATCATCAAGCAGGTTTACTCCAAGATCCAAATTCTCAGTTGTCATGAATTATTCCTACAACTCAGGATAGAGGCAAGGAATGAGAAAAACCTCAATTTTCACTTTTTAAATGTGTAACCATAACCTTAAGATGCATCCAATTCAGGAAGCAGCTTGTCTCTAAATGTGATGAAAGAAAACAGTCTATTGAGTCTATCAGGGCTTCTTGACACACTCACAGATGGTACAATTAGCATCTAGCTGAGCCCATTTCCCCACCCTCTTTCCCCCTAGTCACCCTACTAGCTTTGGGCAACACCTGATTTCACCTCTCCTTTTGTTTTTGTCCCTTGTTTCCTCTTCTGTGGGTGTGTAGTCACTAGAGGGTAGCTTTGGTTCATTTGATAGCGACATCTGAAAAGAGGAAAGAGAGTGAAGAGGCAGGAAAGGTGTCCAGGCCAGAGTGGAGAGGCTCTACCCCACACTCTTCACCCCAGAAGTGTTTGGGGGGACATTCCCACTGATGACATGTGGTCTTTTAAAGAGATGTGAGGCAAATGGGGCCAATGTTAATACCTGCTAAACCTGTGCACTGGATACATGGTATCTTATATATTATTTTCTGTACTTCCCTGTACATTTAAAATATTTCACAATTTAAAAATGTTTACTGTAGGACAGTGTGGGAAAAAAAGACAGTTACCCTACACCAACTCTACTGTTTCACAGTTAATTAAAGTAGAGAACAGTTGACCCCAGGAAATGCATTTTGCTCTGGTTTATAGTGATTTACTTCATTTGGAAACTAAGTTTCCATATGCAATTCAACATGTGACACTGAAACATGCACCAAAGTAACAGGGAAGATTCACTTTTGGGTCTCCTATCTAGGATGATAAATAGACCCTTCCCTGTCTTCTCCATTAGGTACGTAGCATTCCTGAATTACAGAATGGGACTGAATTCAGATGCAACCATAGTTGCACAGAATAGCATAGTTTCCTCTAGCTTCAGCTTTTAGCTGGAGGCCCCCTCCCCACATCATTACCTGGTACATCAGGCAAGGAGTATATAACACATGCCGCTAAAGGAAGTATGTATATGCTGTACAGTACTGATGCAAAATAATGTGAAAGGAAGCAATTTTACATTCAGAAATGTCTCAGAATCCTCCCTTGTTCAAACAATGAACTTCACCTCCCAATAGCAGATTCCCTATATAAAAGGAAATTTACCAAATTTTTCCTTTTTTGGAGACCTGCAAAAAATTTTCAAATATTAATAGAAAATTATTGTTTTGATGGTATGATTCAATTTGTAGACAATAAAATGACATATATGTGCCTGCATAACTAAATATATTTATGATATCTTTTAAGCCCAGAAAAAAATGCCCCCAAATATAACAATATGTTTGAGAAAAAGACTTTGTAATCTTCATATATTTATGTAAATTTCCAAATGTTTCTACAATGTGTGCATATTATTTTACATAGAGAGAAATTATATTAAAAAACAGAAAATGATTGCTTTGATCATTTGCAAAGAATATTATACAATGAATAAAAATCATTATTATAATATGTAGAAACTTGGGGAAATGTCCATCCATCAAAATATTGTCTGAAAAAGCAGAATGAAAAACTGGCAGTATACTGTGATGACAACTGATAAACATAGGTATGCACAAGGTCAAACACTACAATAAAATTAAAACACTTGTGCCGGGGTAGTGGGAATATAAATGAATTTTATTTTGTTTCCAATTTTCCTACAATAGATTATATATAATCTCACACACATATATATACACACAACACACATATAGACACACATATATATACATGTATATTAACTGGAATCAGTATTGTGGTTCTTTCAATTTGTTCATTAGGTGCTGGGGCCAACTGCCTGATGAACGAGAGATAAGTTCTCTATTAAAGTTAAATTCAACTTATCATGGCTGACACGAGCTTGTATAAAACAACATGAGGACGGTAGAGCAGGAAGAAATGAGCCACACGCTAGCTGTGGCAGAACTTACTACACTAACCTTGGGTAAATCAGTCTCTCTGAGGCCCTCTCCCCAACTATCCATTGGGCAGGGTTGTGCTACAGATTAGGGGCAAAATAACACATGTATACTGCCTGGTACTTAAGAGGTAATTAATAAATGTTTACTACTAGGGTCTCCTAAAGCAAAGTAGAATGAGTAGAACATACAGCTCATATCAAGGTAGTTCTTGATAAGGGATCTGCAAACTAACCAAAAGAATTAATATGCACAAACTTATACAGTAATCTCTGAAAAAAAATGAGTTGACATAGGAAACATATCGGCTTGAAGCCTATGAAAGAAGAAAAGCAATGGATACAAACTTGCTGGTGATTTTTCTAGTACTGCAGAGGGGAGAATTCACCTGGAGGAACAGAAAAAAATAATTTCTCATCCAAATACATTTAGTAGGTCACACTATAGTTGAGGTGGACCTGTCATAACTTTTAGTGACACCGGCCCCGCAGAACATGCAACTTACTCCATTTTCCATGTTTCTACACTTACTGGGGAATCTTCTAATTATACTTTAGTAGTGGCAGCTCCAGCATTTCAAGAGAAGAGGAGCCAAAGTGCAGCAATATAACCTCTGGGAGTGGGGTGTGTGGTACGGGGTGGGTAATGTAAGCACACTGGGGCTCTTCTTAAAACTTCAGCTTTCTAGTAGGCACACAGGTTTTACTTAGATAGTGTGTTTATTTGCCAGAGTTCAGAAGGAGAACTGAGGGAAATTGTAAGGAGGCTAAATACCATCCTCCTTCCTTTGGCCTAGAACTGTAAATACCATCCCTCTATGGACTATAATTAACACAATTAATAATACAATTATAAAAATATGCTCTCACCAATTGTAAGAAATGACCCTTACCAATGCGAGGTAATAATAGGGTGGTCTCTGGGAATCCTGTATTTCACACATGATTGTTCTGTGAACCCACAGCTTTACTAACAAAGAAAAAAATTTTAAATACTGCCTCTTTCCTCTTGGCCTATATGATTTAACTAGCTGTAGAACCTTCATAAGAGGATGAGAATATGATGACTAGTCAATATAAGTATCAAATCTTTTCACAAGATATCTCTCAATGAACATTTGGAGTTCATTAAAAGTGGCTACAAATTCCTTGTCACTTCCCCATCAAAAGGAAGACTCTCTTTCTCTCTCTGCTTAAATCTGGGCTGGGCCTGTGACTTCTTTGACCAACAGAATCGAGCAGAAATGACGGTGCCAGTTACTGGTCTAAACTTCAAGAGGACTGGCATCTTCCCCGTCTTCCTTCCTGGAACTAGCCACGATGCTTTGAGGAAGCCCAAACAGTCAAGTGGAGAGAACCGCATGGAAGAGAATTGAGCCGTCAGCTCTCAGCCCACAGGCTCAGCTGATGACCGGCACCATTCTGTCAGCACAGGAGTGAGTCACCTTGAGTTTGGACCATCCTGCTCCAGTGAAATGCTTGAACTGATGCTGCTTGAAGCTAAGACAAGTTGCTGCAGCTGAGACCTTTCTAAACTGTGAGCAAGGAAGTGATTGCCATTATTTTACACCAGTAAGTTTGGAGGTGATTTGCTACAGAATGTTTGAAAACAGAGATGGTTACTAATTGACATCTGGATTACACAACAGTCTCTTATGAGTCTGGTTAGGATGGGTTATTCCCTGATCCTGGCCAATTCTGACGGAACTAACAAAACGAATTTGGGAGCCTAAAAATTCACATGGCCATCATAATCCTAACAAAGTAATAACTTCTATTCAGTTCTGCTCTAGTAGCCTGCTGGCTTCCACCTGTGACTTTAAAAAAAAAAATTAATTTAGCTAGAATTTGTTAAACAATTATTATGTGTTAATCACCGGAGATTTGGTGGCAAACAAAACAGACATAGTTACTGCTATCATAGGGCTTGCAGTCTAGAGAGTTCAACTCTCCAACTGCAACAGCAGTGCCTGCTGTAACTGAATTTACAACTGCAATGTCCAGGCCAGATCACAGGGAAGGTCCTGGTTTGATGGTGCAGACTGGCCTACCACAAGGGGTCCAGAACCATGTGGCTGAGAGTACGTTGAATTCTTTTCACCAGTTTTCATGGCTTACTTTAAGCACGGCACTCATAGCCAGGCAAGATCTCTACCCATCTTCCTGAAGATAGCCATAGCTCAGTGTATTTTGTATGAAAGGCAAATGCTAAGTAATGCAGAGATTTAGAGGAACTGTAGAAAGAATCCTTGAAGGCCTCTTGAAAAATTCATATGCCACTCCTCTACTAAATAAGTTTGGAGTCTAGCTATACAAACCAGTACTGGCCAGTTCAAACTCTGTGTTTAAAAAAAAAATGTGAATATTTTCAGCAATAACAGAACCTCAGAAATCTGCCAACAAATAATCATGTTAATTAAAATTTGTGTAATAAGCGCTTTATAATTCACAGATCTCTTTCATGTATATTATAGTTTTTTTCATTATCATCCTCAGGAACTATTTCCCAAGGGACCTTAGCCTGATCTCTCTCCTCAGCAACTATCATCAGACCCAGAATAACAGAACTATAATTGTTAAAATGTCTGTAATTTTACTAGTTCAAAAATTATTTCATTGCGATCTTTCCCTTGAAGAGGCAAACTCAAGCCATTTTTCTTGAATAACTTTATGTACTGGTAACAATCAAACCTGGCCTACATGCAAGAAACATTTCGTAGTAGGAACAAAGTGACCACAGCATGCACCTGGCATCTGTTTGCTCAGGTGTCCTGGGCAGTCCTTATGTTCTGGACTTAAGTGGATCAGGAAATGTCTCTGCATCACTGATAAATGAAAATATCTAAGGTCAAAACTGTCATAAGTAGCCATAAACTAAACCAGTGAAATACAATTGTTAAATGAGCATTATGATTTGAACGCAGGAATAGATCTCATTAAATGCCCTCCATGGGGTCCATAGACAATTAGCACAAGTCTATCCACCCCTGGGAGGCAGCTCTAGTATAACCAGGAACTGAATTCACTGGCGGGGTGCGTCACAAGAATTAAAGGATGGCTTCCCTATGCCCTTTTGAATCCAGGAGACCACAGATCAGTATTCAGCTTTTGAACTACAGTTATGGATTCCCACCTCTTTCCCTTCTATGCTGCCATGCTCTGACCTCCCAGATCCCCCTTTTCATTTAGTTTGGTAACCTCATGATGTTTCGGGCTGCCCAAAGCATTCAGATCACTCTTAGAATATCTTCCACATGGTTGTCAGCCCTTGCCTTTTTATCCTACCATGTGTTCTTGTGCTCCTCAAGCTCCCCTAAGAGCTAAGGTGTCAGTCAGGCGAGAAGGAAAGTCACCTACATGTTACTCATTCATGCCATGGTGAATGGCTGCTGTGAATGAATGCGAGGGAGAGCGCAGCACAAGCTTAGGAAGGTCATGCCAATGTGAAGATGGCCTGTACGTTAGTGTTTTTACTTTGACAATTTTCCAGCACAGAACAATAAAGTGTTTTGAGAAAGGGACACTTTTTCTGGTTTGTGCAAAGAGGGCATGTGGGCTAATATATTCTGTGAATCACTGAAAAATCTTTGTACTCCCAGGGATATTTGTTTATTATGTCAAGTAAATTTCTAATGGGTCAGAACTTTGAGGAAGAGATTATGTCTGACCCCAGAAATTCTAGCTTTGGCTATATTAAAATAGTACTTGTTATAAGCATCCACGTAATTGTCTACTATGTATTACAGGAAATGTGTTTACACATTAGTTGTGATAGACGTGTATGTACATTCTTTATATTTGTGTTACTCCTTAAATACCAATGTTATCTTGCAACTTATATATCTTTTATTACCCACATACTACATTTTCATTGCAAAATTCATAATTTTACTGTCCAAATATAACCACATTATTATTTTAGCAATTACTCCAGACTTTTTCCAAGCATATATATGAAAATATTATATATATAGTATACATACATATCACATCTCACACACACATACACACCCTCAAATCTCAGAAGAATATGTAACATTGATTAATAAAATTTAATAAACCTCTTGTTAAAGGATATGTAAAATGATATCAATTTACAAAAACCTGGATAGTTACCCTTTTATGCACATCTTCAAGCAATTAACCTTTTTCTTTATTTTAAATAAGGTTGAGCATGGAATAGGCCCAATCTATTTACTTCCAACTTCCTTTAACTACCCAGAGAACATATATACATACATACATACATACATTAATGGCACAAACATGCCCTTAACCTTGTAAGTATCCTTACACAGTCACTCATTAACAAGCACACTGAGATTCAAACTTAAACTCATACAGAAAGCCATTCATGCACATAAATCCTACATATATTCACTTATCTCTCCATCAGAGAAAAGGGAGATGCTGGCATGGGCTAAGGGTAGGTAAATATGGGGTTAGGCAGGAGAGGAGTTGTGAAAGTTTGGTAAAAATGAAAGTCAAGCAGGGGTTTGGCAGAAAGATAAAGTAATAGTGAATCATGAGGGTGGTCTCTAGTTATAGGAAGAGAAGAAGATATAGAAGCCTCAGTTGGGGAGCACTGGATGCTGAGACTGGGAAGCTGATGGTGATGTTTATGTTCCAATGAAGAAGATTTTAGCTAGATGGGGAGCCAAACCATGCAGAGTCAATGATGAGATTAAGTCAAAATGGTCTCAGCAGGTGAGCCTTAAAGGAGAACAAAACACAGATGTTTAAAGAGAAAGAATGGAAGAGAAGGACACAGGCTGATGAAGGGGGACGTATGCTTGATTCCCATGTAACATGCTGCCCAAATGCTTAGTTCCTACATAGGCAGTTTACTCAGCCTCTCTCAATGGCTAGAACCAAAGCCTGAAGCAACCAATAGACTTCTCTCACTTCGCATTCATCTTCCTTCAGAAACATGCTGAAATAACACCTGCACCATTACAATCCTTCTTCAGTACTGCCCTATGCCAGTTTGAAATGTTGTATACTCCAGAAAAACCAGGTTTTAATCCTGATCCAATCTTGTGGGGGGAGCCATTTCTTTTAATCCTGATTCAATATTGTAGGGTGGAAACCCTCTTGATTAGATTACCCCCACAGAGACCAGGCACACCCAGTTGTGGGTGTGGTCTTCTGATTAGATAGAGATGTGGCTCTACCATTCAAGATGGATCTTAATTAAAAGAGGAAACATTTTGAAGAAACCTCAGATGCAGACACTTGAGAACAGTTGCTTCAGAGCTGACAGACACACAGATGTTTGGAGATGCTTGGAGAGAGCAGATGCCTAGACACAGGCAGAGCCCAGGAGATGTCACCATGTGCCTTCCCATGAGATGCTAAGCAAGCCTGAACCCAGAGTTGTGTCCCGGAGGAGTCTTCAGATGCTTAGAGAGGAAACCACAGGAAACAGAGGCTGAAAGCAATGGAGCCCATGAGCAACAGACCAGCAGATGCCAGCCACGTGCCTTTCCAGCTGACAGTGGGATCATTGTCACCAGATGGCATCACTCTTTTTTTGAGTGAAGGTAACCTCTTGCTGGTGCATAAATTTGGAAATTTTTACGGCCTTAGAATTGTAACTTGCAACTTATTAAACTCCCTTCTTAAAAGCTGTTCCATTTCTGATATATTACATTCGGGCAGATTAACAAACTAACAGAAACCCCATCTTCCAGTGCCATCCCAATTGCTGAAGCTCCCACACCTACCTTATCTAATCCCCTCATCTCTCCAAATGCTATTGACATTGTTATCAAGTGAGCCCTTTCTCACCACTCAGAGCCCACCACTCTGTGTATTCCCATGGAGATCTCTTCTCCTTATTCATTTCCACATCTGTGTCTCAGTTAAATAGGGGATAAACAGTACACACTCGTTGTGTTGTCCTGAGGGTTAAATTAATTAATATATATCAAAGGATTTAGAACTTGCTTGGCATATTGTGACATCTCAAAAAATTTCACCATTATTACAATCATTTTCTCCTTTATAAATGAAATCCATGCCACCGATACTTCCATTTATCATCTCTTACTTAGCCCTAATGCTTCAAGAGCCAGTTTCTTTCTTCCTGCCAAGTCAAATGCCAACTACTGATTTCAGTGGAATATTCCCATATTGACACTGCCTTAAATTGTTCCTTCTCCAGTTCCTAGGTCCCCTATAGTGTCATTACATAAACACACCTTCATTTGACAATCTATCCAATCCCTTTTCTTCCCCATAATGGTAAATGCTATGTACACCCATCTTTGTATATCTTTGTATTTCTAGCACAGTGCTTTATACACAGGGGTTATTTTGTGAATGTTAAAGTTTTCTCCCCTGTTCTCTAACCTTAGATTGTCCCTATTACTTTTATCTCCTCAACTTTTCCATAAGCAAAAAAGACACTGTAAGAGGAAATAGATGCCATATATACTTTTGTGTATATGGTATTTATTTCCTCTTACAAATAGTTATTAGTAATACCTATTATATTTATATAGTATAGATGTCATAATAATATTATATAATTTATATGTATAAATTATTGATAAATAATATTACATTATTATAATGTAGAATTTTTATTTCAGATTCTTTGGACAAAAGGAAATAATATAAAATTGATCAGATAAAAAAGGAATGGACAATATAAGGTATAAGGTATTATTGTCTCTAAGTTATGAATTTAAAACTAATTCATGGCAGGAAGTTATGTGACTATGCCCACAAGAATTCCAAAGAAATGTAGGTATACCAGAATGAGAAAAAATTAAATCTGTTTAAAAAATAACAAGCAACAAAAATATCCCAATTCATATCATCATTGGCCTTCCCTAATAACCTGGCTCTAAAATCAGTCACTTTTACTTTCACTAAAAAATAACCCATGAGCTTCTTCAATTGAAAATCATCAACAAAATCTTCAAAACAGTTATTTTGTACTCAGTCTAATTTGTTGTTCACTATAGTAATTGCTTTAAAATATTCTTCATTTTAAAAATATTTTTTAAATGCTGTAGTGAAACTCAAGAGTCCAGAAAACATTAAGAAAGATGGCTAACCACAGGGAAGTATACCCTTTGACGAATAGTGTAAAAAATGGTATTATGTGGTTCAGTGGTAGAATGCTCATCTTTCATGAGGGAGACCCAGGTTTGATTCCTGGACCATGCACCGCCACCTCCCCCCCACCACCACCCAAAGAGAGGAAAAGAAAATGGAGTGATTTGAGCTACAGAAGAGGGACAAAAAGGTGATTAGGTTTTGTCTTTGAGTTCATGAAGAGCTGTTATTATAGCAATCTACTAATCATTTGCTATCCATGCCCACAGAGAACAAATCAGGAACAAATAAATTAGATTACATCAGCAAAGATTTCAATTGACATAGGGAAGAAACTTCCAGCTGATTAATTACAAGATTGAGCTACCTGAGGAAGACTCTCAGACTAGTAGGCTGTGGGTCTCCATCTCTGGAGAACTACAAGGTGAGAATAAACAGCTCTCTATCTTGGTAGGCTCTGGTAATCATCTGCCTATAGGCACAATGCTCTCTGGAGGTCCCTTCCTGCTATTTGATTTGATGGCTTTCTCTGTGCTCACTGGTCTCTCATTTATCACAGAAATATATTAGAAGTAGGAAAAAGCAGAAAATAAGGCTGAACAAAAGCAGGGATTAGTGGTAAAATTCAGTAATGAATTTTCCAATAGGATCACATGCTACCTCTTAGCTGTCAAAATCAGAAGAAAAGTACATAAACTCATAATTGCTCAGAGAGAGACAAAATGTTTTCAAATGAAGTAAAATTTCTTCCAATGACCTAAGCACAAGTCAGTCAACAGATATTACGGTTAAGTTCATGTATCAGTTTGGCTAGGTTATGATATCTATTTGTCTGGTCAAGCAAGCCCTGGCCTGATGGTTACTCTTAGGGTGTTTTGTGATTTAAATCATTAGTCACTTGATTGCATCTATGGCTAATTACATCTACAATCACCAAGGGAGATTTGCCTTCAGCGATGAGATAAATCTCATCCAATCAGTTGGAGACCTTAAAGGGAGAACTGACTGTTTCAACAGTCAAAAAGAATTTCTATCTCTACTTCAGCCAGCCAGCTTCTTTTGGGAAATTCTTCAAAAACTTCATTTGACATTCCCAACTTGTGGCTTGCCCTACAGAATTTGGATCTGCCAAGCTGCACAGTCACATGAGCCAATTCCTATAATAAAATGCATAATATTTACGTACATACAACATACATCCTGTAGGTTCTATTTCTCTGGAGAACCCTGACTAATACAGCAGAGAAAATAAAAAGGTCAAAATAAACTTGCTATTGAACTACATTTTCCAGTATACCAAAATACCTTCCAAACATGTAAGGCCCCTGCTATATGGATAATAGTAGTCCCTAAACATGTCTCACATGTTTCTTCCTAAAGCTTGGCATTGCCAATCTCCCTATGTCTGACCAACAAAGTACTAACCACCTTTTCCAAATCTCAGCTTCAGATACCCCAAGATTTATTCACAGCTCCTTCTCCACATCACTGTATTTCTATCAGTGTACTATACGTGTCAGAACTCTGCGATTCCTGCTGATCTCAGCAATGCAAAGCTAAAGAGACTAAAGAATGGCAGAGTACCAGCTACAGCACAAGACATTTTGGCTTGCCTTACCCAGAGCATCTTTCCAGGCCCCCGAAAGCTCTTAGAGCTTTCTTCTCTCCCTTTGATGAAGACACCCAGGATACAGTCTCCTTTCCTTTCCTCTCAGGAACTGCTACCATATTCACCAAGCTTTATAAATCCTCTTCAGCAAAGCCTGAACTAGAAATCAGTCCTTCCAACCCTTCACTTCTTGCTGCCCATGAACATCAGCTTATAAACTCTTCAAGTTTAAAGCCCTAATTCTTAATCACTATGGGCATATAGATAAATGGGAACAAATTTGAAAAATACAAGATTATCATAAAATGAAAGCATTCTTTTAGCTGTGGTTTGGCTTCTTAGCCTTAATTCCCTTCTAAGAAGTCTCATTGGCTTTTACTTTCATTCCTGGAGTAAGAACCAACTGAATGTCATTCCTGTCACTTCTCACTCTATTAATGAAGCTATGTGGTCTTTTTTTCTTCCCAGAGAGATTCATTCAAGGGCAATGGTTATCATTTCTGAAGGTCTCTGCACTGTAGAACACCCAATGAAGTAGTTCTTCTTACACTGACTAAAAAATAAACTGTAAAAGATGTCCTGTGACTCTGGCGTAGAAGTGTCTGACCATCTTTCCACATTCTATCCCTATCTCCTCTCTCCATATTCATCTTTGGCATCTTTAATGCCAAAGAGTAATAAAGAGAACTGAAGATACTCAGAAATGTCCATTGGCTATATAGTTATATAGTTCCCAGGACATTAACAGTGCCACCCCACAGTCTTTAGAATATTGTGGGAGTATAAAAAAAGTTAAATAAGTATCAATGAATACTTAAATCAAGGCAGTCAAGCTGGACTTATTGAGCACTTACCAATCCCCTTGCATCAGTGTTTGATTGTAAAGTCTGAAATTTTCACTTAGTAACTTTCTGGTGCATGGCACGGGCTAGCTGGAGAATATGAGGATGTATAACATATGGGTATTGATGGAAAGCAAGAGTGAAAAAAATTTGACTGAGATTTTGGAAATGCTATTGAATATATTTATAGTCAAGGCCTGAAAGGAAGGGACAAAAGGGATAAAGCTCTTTGAGGAATGATACTTTGAGAATTTCTAACATGAAATATTCTGCAAGATTTGGGGGCAATGTTGATGAGAAGAAACCAATGTTGGGTGAGAAAAACCAGTTCCACAGCCGACAGAGGGCACTGGTGTGGAATTAGGCTGAGGGTCTAAGAAATGTGGAAGCCTGATGGAAGATGTTTTGGTTTGCAGGCACCAAGGAAGTTACAGAAAGCTTTATGCAGTAGAAGTAAGGTGGAGTAGGATGTGATTCAGAAGGCAGAGCATTGTGTCAAACTTAGCCCAGTTAGACTGGACCAAAAAGTAGACAGCAACAAAATGAGTAAGGTTGCCAATTTACCACTTCCCATAAGAATTCGTGTTGGAATTCGGTTGACAACTATAAGATTCGCTTTGACAGGCTGGGGGATGAGAAGAGTTTATGCCCTTTCAATAATTCGTATCCTGCCATACTTAAAAAAAATCTGAGTGATAGATACTATTATTTGTATTTCTCACAGAACTTGGTTGAACCTTAAAATGGTAAAGAAAAGTTATCTGTGAAGCCCATCTAACTTTCAAGCACATGATCCCCTCCCTTTCCATTTGAAGATAATTTTCCTGGATAGAGAAGATGGTAGGAAATATAGGAGCAAAGTATTTCTGCTTTCATTAATCATGTTTACATAAAACTAACCAGCCCAAGCTAGAGGCCTATCCTTTAGTTATTCTTCTTGCTCCAATTTTAAGTATTTTTGTTGTCTCTGCATATAAAGAGGAGTAGAGGGGCAATATTGAATTTAGGTTTTTTTAAGCATTTATACTGTGTGCTAAATACTTTATATATTTTATTCCCTCCCATGAAATGAACATCATCTTTTCCCACTATAAACAAGAAGAAAATAAGGCTCAGAGAGTTTAATCAGTTTGCCCAAAGCCATAGGTATTGAACATTCTAATTCTCTTTTTGCATTCTGCTCAGTGTATACTAGTACATTCTTCGTTGCTTTTTCATTCATTCATTTAAAAAATATTTTTTAATACCTCTGATATTTATTCAGTTCCAGGCACTATACTGAGTACTTGGGATATATTGGTATGATGTTAAAAAAA
This sequence comes from Myrmecophaga tridactyla, assembly GCA_004026745.1. NCBI lineage: Eukaryota > Metazoa > Chordata > Mammalia > Pilosa > Myrmecophagidae > Myrmecophaga > Myrmecophaga tridactyla. The sequence goes on along the minus strand of PVIY010029930.1, from coordinate 14,146 downwards.
AAAAAAAAATCCCTACTCTCGCAAAGCTTAAATTCTAATGTTAGGGATGAGACAATAAATCATATATGTAGGTGCATATGTGAATAACTAAGTTGTCTTTTAATAAGTTATCATATATGTGTGCCTTCAAAATCAAGCTTAGTGATTCTGGTCCCAGATAAGATTAATACATGCCACATCCCTATGAATACAACCAGTAGACCTGGACAGAATGTATGGTATGGCTATTTGAGGTCTCTGAGAAGCAAATATCAACAGACAAATTAGTAAGAGTAGCAGAATTCTAGTATTACCGAACTAGTGCTTTAAAGAAGGCTTAGAGTCTTATAACACAGTATTTGAAACATATAGAATACAGTCCAAAATTGTCCAACATACAAAGAATCATGAACATCTCAAAGTCATATGAGAAGAGAGAATCAAAGACACTGACAATATAATAACCCAGATGTTGGAATTGCCTGGCAAAGATTTTAAAGTAGCTATTATAACAATATTCAAACAAGGAATCATGAACACTCCTGAAATAAAAATTAAAATATAGAGCATCAGCAAAGAAATGGATGACATAAAGAATAATCAAATGGAAATTTTAGAACTGAAAAATAAAACAATCAAAATTAAAAACAAAAACAAAAAAACAAACCACTAGGCAGACTCCATGGCAGAATGCTGAACAGAGGAGTCAGTGAACTGAAAGGTAAAAATGGTATTTAGGCAGCACCTTCTCCTTGGAGCCCTAAGTACCAGGTTCATGGGGACCCTCCTCTGAGCTTCTAGGTTCAGAGAACCCCAACCTAAGTTCAAGAAATAGTAGCTATACAGCAGTTATTATTTCTCAGTATTTCCATTTTGTCCTTTCACCCCTCCAATTTTCTATATTATAACACCTCTATTGACTGGAACATCTGTACATTTCTGGTGGAAGTGTAAAATGATATAACCACTTGGAAAATAGTATAGCCATATATTACAAAGTAAAACACGAACATATTTTATGACCCAGCAATTCTACTCCTGAATATATACCCAAGGAAAGTGAAAATATACACTTCATAAAGGATATGAACAAAAATGTTCAGAGCATTTTTTCTGTAACAGTCAAGAACTGAAAACAACTCAAATATCCATTGCCAGAACAAAACAGTTTTGGTATGGTTATACAGTGAGTTATTACAAATAAAGAGGAGCACACTGTTGATAAAATGCAACAACATAGATTAAACTCAAAACATTATTTTGAGTGAAAGAAGTCAGGCACAAAATAATACATATTGTATGACTACATTTATATGAAGTTCTAAACAGGGAAGATTAATTTATTGTAAAAGAAGTCAGAACCTGGTTGCCTGTGTGTGTATGTGTGTGTGTGGGAGGATTGAATGGGAAAGGACATGAGGCAACTTTTGCTGATGAAAATGTTCTATATTTTAATGGAGATGTGAGTTATACCCATGAAGGCATTTGTCAAAACCCATCGAATATGTCTAATATATATGTGGAAATAGCTCACATGGTTTGTTTTATTTAGCGTTTTATCATAGGAGAATATTTTAGAGTCTCAGACCATTGGTTCAAGCCAATCTTTTTCCATAAAGTATAGGGCATAGTTCATAAAGTATAGCTCCTAACTTCCTAATTTTAAACCCGTAGTTAATAAGGGAACTATCTCCCAATATTCACATCTTCAAACAGTTCTTGTAATTATCATCTCTTTTACTTATTCAGGATATGTTACAATATATATATCTAGTAATTTCAGTTTAGCTCACTTCAATACATTTTTACAGACCATAGATGTATGCAATGCAAACCCTAAGGGATAAAGAAATCCAAGATAGATAGCATATAGTCCCTCCCTACAAGATGCTTACCATCTAGAGTAAGATAATGAGATACTGGACAACTGAAGCATAGGCAGAAATACAAACTTTTTAAAGAATAGCAAGGAGTCAACAGAGTCTGAAATTTTTTCAATAAATCTGAAAAGTCTAAGGTATTTCTTTTAACATCCTTGGTCTAAGTTAGTAACATGACTTTAAAATTCCCATTTCCACTTTTTTTGATGTACTACTTTTATGCTCCTGGCAAATACAATTAGCAGATGTCAATAATTTCATTCCACTGAACCTCCTTTCCTATTGGTCCTAACAATTTTAGCACGTGGTCTTGCTTAGGACATTGACTTTAGTGGTTTAGACATCACACAGCCAAGAGGTGTCCTTAAACAAGAATCAGTGTGGTTCCCCCTACAGAGGCATCAACTTCTTCCAAAAGAATCATGGAATCTAGTAATCATGGAAAATTATCTAAGCAGAAATTAGTATACACGTTCTTCTGCTAAAAGAGCAGACAGGAAATACTTCTTTTCTGGGAATGAGCCACCAGTGTTTGTAACATATTCTTAAAGAACAAGATGTCACATGCATCGATACTTCATTCCACGTGCAAATAAAAATTCTGTAAGTGGACAACTCAGAATCTGGTTCTAGTTCTTTATTTTTCTTCTGTCTTCTTCTATAAGTGACACCAATGCATAAGAAAGAAACATAGGGGAGGAGTTCAGCAACATTTGGGACTATAAAGCTAATATGTTTGGAAATCTGGGTTTACAAGATCTTTTGCTCTTCTGAACACAAGCTTGCCATCATTACCAGTCACATAATGCTGTTAGGCTGCCTGACTGGAGAACAATGGAAAGCTTTTAAGATGCTCTGTCACTAGTATTTTGTAAGGATTTTCTTCCGTCTTCTTGAGGATGCATTCTCATTGCTCCTTTATGACTTAAAGGTTGTCTAGTTTTCAGTTTCTGTTTAGTATTGACAAGATAGGTATTGTTTTTGCCCTATATTCCAAAAGCTAAACTCCTAAAACCTTAACCTAGAAATTGAATAGATTTCTAAAAATGGACTTTCTATCACTCAACCAAAGTCTGTCTCTCAGGAAGTGGGTGGAAATAAGATTCTCTCCTTCCCATTGTCCCTCCTCCACCCATTACTGTTGATGGATTGGGAATGTCAGCTTGTCAAGTCCTATTGGGTGCTACCTGATATAAGTGCACAGTGAGGCAGTAAAAATCTGTTCTCAGTCATCTCTTTTAATAAGTCCCAGAAAACAGGAGAAAAGCAGTAAGCATTCAGTAAGAAGCTTCCTCTGATACAGTGAGGGGAAAATAGTCTATGACAGGGGCTTGATATGGAGATTTTAAACAATGAACCAATTTTTCTTTAGAGAAACTGGAGAAAAAAGCTTCCCTATGGATTTCAGGATTCTAAGAAATATTGTGTGTTTAGGCTTATGATTAACAGCTGACCTAGACTACAAATTCTCTTAAAAGGAGGTCGGATCTTCTTTGCAAAATGTACCATTTCATAGAATCCTGCTGAGTCCTAAGAGCTCTGTGGGTCTGAACTCTGATGAATAATACTGATGATGCCTCATACTCTCAAAGCCAAGGGAAACTCTGGGAGGTTACCTGGCCTTCCATCTATCCCCAAAAGGAAAAGGTACACTGAGAAGATGAAACATTCTGACAATAAATATATTATAAAATAACATAAAATATCTAATGCTTTAGACAACAGAAGGAAACAGTTTACCAGGAGATATCAGAATTCTAAGAAATATGTTTCTAGGCACTATTTAACATGAAATTAGATGCCAAGTTCTTTAAGACAGTATTCCCATTGCTGGATGATTATCGGTCCTGTGATGCTAAATAATGATGTAGATGGTGGTGGTGGCTATGATAACAGGAATAGTGAGAAAGACAATGATGTTCACTAACAAGACCAAGCCAAATTAGAAAACAAACAAAAAGAAATACCAGATAGGGACTGCTTTTAGGGAAGATAGTAGAGTAAGGAGCTACAGAACACACTCCTCCCATAAAAACAGGTACTGGACAAGCAGTAACTGTCTGAATTAATGGTTCTGGGACTCTGGTGGCCAGGGGAGCACTGTACAGCATCCAGGAAAGAGTGGGACAAGGAGACTGAGAAGCTGAAGCAAAAACTGTGAGTGAATTGCTCCCATGACGATTGTCTGTTCCCATCCCCCACTTGAGGCTTGTCTTGGGTACTGTCTGAGGCTGGCTGCATTGGAAGGAGAGAGGTGTGAAGGCCTCTTTCTCAGGGAATGGGGGAGGGATACATGGTTGAGTGCTGAGCATGGCTTCTGATCAGTGAATTGGAACTTCTGAGTTCTGGCTCAGAATCATGGTTTCAGTCTGTCCAGAACAGAGATCCCCATGCCACTGTTTCAAAACTGCAATTGTTTCAATATTGCCTGGTGGAGGTTGAAAAAATACACTCATACTTATGGCTGCAGGGAAAGGTTTGCCAAAGAGCACTATCTGCTAGGCAGTCCAGGAACATGCGGCTTTCATGAGCCAGAAAAAGAACCTTTTGATACTTTTCCTCACCCTCTGCGCAGGGCCCTTTGGAACTGATCTGCACCCCTTTCATGGGTCCCAGCACCATTCTGATCAGTTAACTTGTGAAATTCTAAAGGTCTAGAATAAGTTGAACCAAGTGTCAAAGAAGAGCCTTAACACAAAGCTAATCAACAGTAAAACTCTGTCAGGAAAGACAAACTGACCATTAGAGTAAACTCATGAAGATAATCAGATGCCCAGGCATCAGCCAAGAATCGCAAGCCATACTAAGAAACAGGAAGATATGGCCCAGTCAAAGGAACAAATTTAAATGTCAGAGTAGACACAGATTTTGGAACAACTAATCAAAGAAGTTTAAAAACTTTCCTAAAACAATTAAACAGATGAAGGAAAATATAGCTAAAGGATATTAAGAAGAATATAAAGATATTAAGGAGATACTGGGTGAGCATAAAGAAGAATTTGAAAGCATGCAAAGAAAAATAACAAATCTTATGTGAATAAAAGGCATAACAGATGAGATTAAAAATATACTAGAGACATACAGCAACAGATTTGAACATGCAAAGGAAAGGGTCAACAAACTAAAAGACAGAAACATCCAAAATCTAACTGACAGAACAACCAATAGAGAAAAAATGGGAAATTGAACAGGGTCTCAGGGAATTGAATGATAGTATGAAGAGCAGAAACATATACATTCTGGGAATCCCAGAAGGAAAAGAGAAGAGAAAAGGGACAGAAAGAATATCTGAGGAAATAATGACCAAAAATTTCTCAACTCTTATGAAAGACATAAATATACAAGTACAAGAAGCACAACATATTCCAAACAATAAATTCAGACACCTAGTCCAAGACACATACTAATCATTACATCAAATACCAAAGATTAAGAGAGAACTCTGAAAGCAGTTCAATAAGACTAAGTTCAATTTCGCATGAGAAACCATAGAGGCAAGAAGGCAGTGGTATGATATATTTAAGGTACTTGAAGAGAAAACTGCAAACCAAGAATTCTTTGTCTGACAAAACTTTCCTTCAAAAATGAGGGAGAGGCCTCATGCCTTTGATGCCTCTTTTCTTGTGAGAGCACCCACCTATTCTCTTACATGCATAGTCAATAAACTTCCTAAATGCTTGCTTTAAACTAATTAATTAATAAAATATATAAATAAAAAAAGAAAAATGAGGGAAACTTTAAAATATTCACAGCTAGACAGAAACAGAGCTTTTATTAACAAGAGATCTGCCCTATAAGGAATACTAAAGGGAGTTCTGTAAGAGTAAAGAAAAAGATAGGAGAGAGAAGCTTGGAGGAGAGTGTAGAAATGAAGTTTATAAGCAATGGTATCAAAAAGAGTTAAAAGAGAGACAAAAATAAGACATTTAAAAGCTAAAGGATAAAATGGTTGAAGTAACAACTGCCTTTATACTAACGACACTGAATGTTAATGGGTTAAACTTCCCAATAAAAAGACACAGGTTGGCAGAATGAAAAAGCTATAGGATTCATTTATATGCTGTCTACGAGTGACTCAACTTAGACCCAAGGACAGAAATAGGTTAAAAATGAAAGGTTAGAAAAAAATATTCCCCACAGACAGTAACCAAAAAATAAAAAAAAGAGCTGGCATATCTATACTAATATCAGATAAAGTAGAATTTAAATGCAAAACTGTTATAAGAGATTAAAAAAAGGAAATTGTATGTTAATAAAAGGCAACCCACCAAGAAAAAATGATCATAAATATTTATGTCCCTAACCAGCATGCTTTAAAATACATGACACAAACACTGGCAAAACTGAAGGGAGAAATAAATGTCTACTATAATAATTAGGGACTTTAATACACACTGTCATCAATAGAATATCTAGATAGAGGATCAAAAAGGAAACAGAGAGCTTGAATAAAATGATAAGTGAACTAGACCTAATGGACACATATAGAACACTGTACCCAAAACAGGATATACTTTCCTCTCAGGTGTTCATGGATTATTCTCCAGGATATAACACATGTTGGGTCACAAGCAAGTCTCAATGAAGTTAAAAGGCACTTTCTCTGATCATAATGGAATGATGATTCCATTATGGAAAACAATAAAAGGCAGAGAATGGGAAAATTCACAAATATATAGAGGTTAAGCAATCAGTGGGTCAAAGAAGAAATTGCAAGAGAAGTCTGTAAATATGTAGAGATGAAAATGAGAACACAACATATTAAAACTTATGGGATGCAGTGAAGGCAGTGCTGACAGGGAAATTTATAACCCTAAATGATGATATTAAAAAAGACCTAAAATCAGAGATCTAATTGTACACCTGAAGGAACAATAAAAAGAACAGCAAACAGTAAAAATATTTTCTTTTGTTTTATTTTTCCTTCTTCTTCTGGTCAAAGTATATGTTCTCAAGCCCAAAGATATCAGTGCTCTGCATTCATTCACTCTTAAAGAAATAACAATTCCAATATTCATGAATGTGATTTGCTCTGAACTGCAAAAAAAAAAGTTGCATTTCCCAGCATTGATGAAATAGTTTGGATCTGGGTAGTTAAAATATATATGAATTCATTGTTTTAAATGTGTAAACAAAAATATCACAGCAAACTAATCCTAATGCAAGCAGAAGGCAAGAAATAACAAATATTAGAGCAGAAGTAAATGAAATTGAGAACAGAAAAATAATAGAGAGAATTCATGAGATCAAAGTTGGCTCTCTGAGAAGACCAATAAAATTGAGAAACCCTTAGCTAAACCAACAAGGAGAGAAGATGTAAATGAAATGAAAAATGAGAAGGGGGGCATTACTACTGACCTCACAAAATAAAAATGGTCGTAAGAGGATACTTGGAACAACTGTATGCCAACAAATTAGACAACTTAGATAAAATGGACAAATTCCTAGAATCACACTAACAATCTACACTGTCTTTAAAAAAAATAGAAGACCTCAACACGCAAATTACCTCCCAACAAAGAAAAGCCCAGGACAGGTGGCTTTATGGGAGATTCCTACCAAATAATCCAAGAAGAATTAATACCAATCCTGCTCAAACTCTTCCAAAAGGTTGAAGAGAAAGGAACACTATCTCACTCATTCTAAGAAGCAACATCACCCTAATACCATAAGATAAAGATACTACAAGAAAATTATAGGCCAATATTTCTAAATAATATAGATGCAAAAATCTCAACAAAATACTTGCAGATTAAAAATAACAGCATATTAAAATATATACCATGATAAAGGGAGTTTATCCCAGGTAGGCAAGGGTGATTTAACACAAGAAAAGCAATTAATGTTATACACAATATTAACAAATCAAAGGGAATAACCACATGATCATCTTAATTGATGCATGAAAGACATTTGACAAAATCCAATATCCTTTCTTGATAAGATCACTTCCAAAGATAGGACTAGAAATTATCTTCCTCAACATGATAAAGACATATATGAAAAAAAACCATACTCAATGGTGAAAGACTGAAAGCTTTCTGTGATGGTTAGATTCATGTGTCAACTTGGCCAGGTGATGGTGCCCAGTTGTCTGGACAAGCAAACACTGGGCTGGTACTGTGAGGACATTTCATGGACTTAAATCAGCAGTCAATTGATTGCATCTATGCACTCATGTATCCCCTCAGTTTGTGAGATACTTTTATAAAATCTCATATTATTTACAGATATCTCCTGTTCATTCTTTCTCCCTAGAGAACCCTGACTAATACACTTTCCCTCTAAGATCTGGAACAAGAGAAGGATGTCCACTGTCACCACTGTTATTCAATATTGTGCTAGACATTCTAGCTAGAACAGTTGGGCAAGAAAAAGAAATAAAAGCATCTGAATAAGGAAGGGAGAAATAAAACTTTCACTATTTGCAGATGACATGATCCTATATTTAGAAAGTCCTGAAAAATCTACAGCAAAACTGCTGGAGTTATTAAATGATTTCACAAATTGGCAGGGTACAAGATCAACATGCAAAAATCAGTAGTGTTTCTATACACTAGTAATGAGAATTCTGAGGAGGAAAATAAGAAAAATATTCCATTTACAATAGTAACTAAGAGAATCAAATACCTTACATTTTACCAAGGATTAAAGGATCTGTACTTATAAAACTACAGAATATTGTTAAAATAAATCAAAGAAGACCTAAATAAATGGAAAGCCATTCTGAGTGCATGGATCAGAAGACACAATATCATTAAGATGTCAGTTCTGCCCAAGTTGAATTTCAGATTAATGCAATCCCAATAAAAACTTCAACAGCCTACTTCCCAGAATTGTAAAACCAAATATCAACTTTGTTTGGTGGGTAAGGGGTCTCAAATAGCTAAAAACATCTTGAAAAGGTAGAACAATCTTGGAGGACTCACACTGAAGCATATTACAAAGCTACAATGGTCAAAACAGTATTGTACTGTCATGAAGCTAGATATATTAACCAATGGAATTGAACTGAGAGTTCAGAAATAGACCCTTACATCTATGGTCAATTAATTTTTTACAAGGCTGCCAAGTCCACTCAAGTGGCATAAGAACAGTCTCTTCACAAATGGTGCTGAGAGAAGTGGATATCTATATCCAACAGAATGAAAGAGGACACCTATCTCACACCTTATACAAAATTTAACTCAAAATAGTTCAAAGACCTAAACATAAAAGCCAGGACCATAAAACTCCTAGGAAAAAATGCAGGGCAGCATCTTCAAGATCTTGTGATAAGCAATGGTTTCTAAGACTTTAAACCTAAAAAAACAAGCAATGAAAGAAAAAATAGATAAATGGGACTTCCTCAAAATTGAATACTTTTGTACTCAAAGGACTTTGCCAAGAAGGTGAAAAAGAAACCTACATAATAGAATATATTTTGGAATCACATATTCGATAATAGTTTCACATCCATAATGTATAAAGAAATCCTACAACTCAACAATAAAAAAGACAAACAACCCAATTTAAAAGTGGGCAATAGACCTAAATAGACATTTTTCCAAAGAGGAAACACAAATGGCGAAAAGGCACATGAAGAGATGCTCAACACCACTACCTTTTAGGGAAATGCAAATCAAACCCACAATGAGGTAAGCCACAAAACCACACCTACCAGATTGGCCACTATTTAAAAAAAAAACAAAAACAAAAACAGAAAAGTACAAGTTTTGGAGAAGAGAAAAAGGAACACATTCACTGTTGGTGAGAAGGTAGAAGAGTATTGCGGTTCCTCAGGAAGCTAAGTATAGAATTGCCAAATGATCTGACAATTCAGCTACTAGGTAGCTCAGAAGAACTAAAAGCAGGGACATGAACTGACATTTTCACACCAATGTTCATAGAAGCATTATTCACAATTGCCAAAAGATGGAAAAAACCCAAATATTCATCAACCAATGAATGGATACAAAAAGTTTGATGTGTGTGTGTGTATGTATTCTAAAATGATGACTCCAGGGAACCTAAACTGCCATAGATAGATAGATAGATAGATAGATAGATAGATAGATACATACATACATACATACATACATACATATATATATATAGGTATGATGGAATATTATTCAACTGTAAGAAGAAATGAAGTCCTGATGCATGTGACAACATGGATGAACCTGAAGGACATTGTATTGAGTGAAATAAGCGAGACACAAAAGGACAAATATTGTATGATATCACTCATGAACTAAATATAACGAGCAAACTCATAGAGTTAGTATCTCGAGTACAGGTTACCAAGTGATTGAATGAAAGTAGAGAATGGGAAGCTGATACTTAATATGTGCAGAATTTTTAGTAAGTCTTACTATTAATGTGTGGAAATGGATAGATGTGATGGTAGTATTTTATCATGAGTACAATTAACAGCACTGAATTCTGGGCGTGACTGTGGTTGAAATGGGAGTTTAGGGTCATGTATATCACTGGAAGGAAAGCTAGAGGATGAAACACAGACTCTATAACATAGTGAATCCTGTCATGGACAATGAATGTGGTTAATAGTACAAGTATAAGAATGTTCTTTCATGAACAAGAACAAATATATGTCACTATTACAAGGTGTTAATAGGGTGGTATATGGAGAAAATGCACCTAATACAAACTATGAACTATAGTTAACAGTAATGTAATATTCTTTCGTCAATTATAACAAAGGTATGACACCAATACTAAGTATCATTATTAGGGGAGGTATAAGAAGTATGGATTTTTCTTTTTTGGAGCAATGAAAATGCTTCAAAATTGATTGAGATGATGAGTGCAAAACTCTATGATTATAGTAAGAGTCTGATTATTCACTTTGGATGGATTGTATGGTGTATGGATAAAACTGTCAGAAAAAAAAAGAAAGAAAACAAATTTCCTTTCGTTGTTTTTCACTTTAATGGATGACCTTTAAGTAAAATCAATAATATTTTCTGTACTTTAAATCTAAATAGCAGATAAGATGTATCTTAACCATACTAATTTGTAATTTTTATATAAGGGTCAGTTTTCAAAACAAAGTTCTTAAAAAACTGGATAGGGTGAACTATTCTGAGAATAATTATGTGTTCATTCATTCACTTTTCTAAAGCCTCTTAATTATGGCCCTCCATGTGATATCCAGTTTTCCTAGAATAGTATACATGTAGCAAAATGTGAATTTCAGCAGTCAGGCCAACAACTTTAAAGTTAAACTTATTAACATTAGACTGAGAAATATACTCTTCCTGTTGGTGATTAAAAAATAATAACTACCAAGGTTCTTAATGATATCAGGCTTTTCTAGAATAGTGTTGCATAAAGAAGTACCTTCATTCCACATCCTCAAGAAACTGACATGCAATAAACACCTAATAAAGGTATTTGAAGGAATGCATGCATGATTGTGTAAATGAGCGAATAAATAAATGCATGAGTGAGAGTGAATGAATATATTTCTTTGCTTGTTAAAATAGCTACTTATAGCACAGATAAAATCACATCTTAAGAAAGCTAGAGCTTATATTTTGAAAAAATGATTCCAGGGAACCTGAATCATAGTCTTTGTCTTTCAAATGTGCAAGTCAAGAATAGGTGAGCTCCAGAAGAACATAGCAAGATATAATCCTCTGTGAAATGGTCATGTTGACATCATAAAAACGAGATCTTTTTTTAGGCCACTATAAAATTTCATGACAGTTTACACAGAATTTTAACCAGAAGATTTGGGGAAGCAGTAGGGTTTGAAGTCTATGGAAAGAGTTTCACCCCTATGGAGGCATGTTTCTGCTAGTATTCACATACTTCTCCTACAATGCCTGTTTCCAAATCATTATCCTATCCATAATGATCTGAGTCCAAAGTGACTGAGCTAATGGCCACAAAAGTCTTTCCAACTTTTTATTAAACCTACAAATAAGAGTTGATGGCCTAAATCATCATCAAGTTGATAACTCCTTGGGTATAAGAATATCTGTAATTTACTTCTGCATATATAGGATACCTAATACAATGTTCCATATAAAACAAACACTTAATAAATGTTCATTGAAGGTAGGAGTGGGGGCTAAGATTATATAGCAAGCAACAAACACTGTGCAAGTTTAGAGGCAGCAGAACACAGGGTGGGGAGATGAAGTCAGAGTGGACTTCATGGAGGAAATGGGCCTTCAATAATATATGGGAATAAATGACAGCTACAAACCAATATTCATCTAAGTATTTCATATGAAATAGCAACTAAGCTCTCAGGGTCCATGGAAATCTCATAGTGGTAAGTTAATCCAAGATTTTTCTTAGTTTTAATATCTTATTCTCAATGCAGTGAGGAGAATCACCTTATACGAAATCAATGCTGAATTTTTCAAGGAGGATGAAAGACAGGGGTGTGGGATAAAGGTGAAAAAGGAAGGTAGAAGGAAAGATATGCTTTCAGTGATAAAATCATCCTTTGTTACATTTCCAGTAGAAGGATTAATATGTCCTCTGTGGATGGATGTCATAGAATGTTCTTCAGCAGGACACAACAGAAGAGACTTAGAACTTCCAAATGTCCCTATCATTCTACTCCTGTCCACATGTGGTATTAGTTCTACAATCTTTTGTCTTTTTTGCCTGAAAAAAGTCTTTCCTATTCATCATTTTCTGTACTGTGCCTATTCTGGTGTGATCAAATAGGCAAGGGCATTGCTCTTTGATCACAAGACTGTAGCCACAGAAAATGGAAAGAATGAGTTCTCATCAGAACGTGGGAATGTTGCAAAGGAAACTATCATTTCCTATCTTATAGGAGTGTCATTAGTATATATAAACACATATATATTTATTCATATTTTCAATCATCACAGTAACCCTTCATGTTGGGAGTTAATATCTCTCTCTCTCTTTTTTTTTTTTTTTGGCATGGGCAAGCTCTGGGAATCAAACCCAGGTTTCTAGCATGGCAGGCAAGAATTCTGCCACTGAGCCACTATTGCACCACCCTATCTCCTTTTATAATAGCCAAAAGTGAGGTGCAGATGAGCTTATACAAGTTAAATACTACTAAGCAGTAGGGCTGAGAATCACAACTAGGTCCACCTGTCCGGAAAATATACTGCATTTAAGTAAAAAGAGGCAATGCATGGTAATTTCTGGTAATAAACAAAACAAAACAAAACACTGATTTGAAATAAAAGTAAAGCAGTACAGAATAATGAAAAGATCACTAAAATTAAACTCAGAAAGCCCTGTTTGGAATCATCAACCACTGGACAAATTATTCTCCATTAGCCTTAGTTGCCTCCTCTGTAAAAATGCCCTTCAAGAACTACCCCACAATACGGCAACACGAATTAAATATAATCATCTTTGTGAATGTGCCTAACTGTAGCTAGAACACACCCAGTAGGCCTTCAGTAAATATTTGTTAAATGATAAAGTAGAAATGAAAGAACCCACAGGAGCCATCTCCTTTTATCAAAACCCATGACAGATGGTCAACCAATTCTTAAGGATTTCCTATTCCTTTGCCACCCCCAGAAACCACTCTACCTATGCTTCGCACTGCCATAAATCAAAACTGAAAAACTAGAAAACTGGAGGTGAAAACACAGCCGGGGAGTGGGTGGGGATCTAAAATGGAAAACAGGCTCATCTTGTTTTGCAAATCAGTCCCTTTTTCTCTCTTGTCCTCTGAGGTGGCTTCCTCGGTGGTCATAGTTTGCCTTTGAAGAAGAAAGAGAAAAACAAACCCCAAGGACAATAGAGGGGTTGGAAATGGGACATGGAGGCACAGGCTTCAATCAGAAAGGATGGTCCTTGGTCTCTTCCCTCCCATTTTCTCTTTAACATCTTTCCTTTTCTCTCACCTCCATGATCTTCTTTGTCTTTTGATTCTACAATGATGATTCCCTTCTTTTTTATTTTTGTATGGACCGAAAGGCTTTGCCTCTCAGGGCAACCACTCACTCCTTCTGCTTGGCATGGTAACCCCCAGCCTCTTCCTCTCGCCGTCCTAACTCACCACCTCCTGTACAGGGTTCCACTGCAGCAACTTCTGTGCAGTTCTCCGGTGGAGCATGGGAGAATTTCAGTTCCCAGAACAGCACCTCTGCTGGATGCATGCCACACATGCATGCTCTTCCTCCTCATCTCCATTTTTTAAGGTTGGACACCAAGCATTTCAGGCAGATCATTCAAGAAACTTAACTGAGAGTATTTAGGGAGAGAATCGCAGCTGTGAAAGTCCATGTATGCCTTCAAGTGCTAAGGAGGAAGTATCAAGAAAAAAA
>PVIY010029929.1:0-31529 GCA_004026745.1 Myrmecophaga tridactyla | reverse complement strand
CACACTCAATTCCCAATTTCAGGGAAAGGCCCATCTTCTGGTTAGACAATGCTTTTCTGTCAGGAGGGACTTACTTGGGCCAAGGTCTCTACTCCTCCATGGCAGGATTTCTTATGTCCATTTCCTACTAGATCTTCTCCCTGCTAGATTTTGTGCATCTCAGCTCCATGTGGTAGGTTTCCCTGCTCCCGGCTCCCTCTGATTTTTTAATTTCTCAGTATCCAGCAGGGCAATTAAGTCAGGCCAGGCCTCTGCTGGTGCCTTTGGGAGTCCAGTGGGGGTGATTATTAAAGCTAATAATTAGGGATCTGTGTCAGGAGACTCCTTTTGGTCAAGACTCTTGCTTTGCCTTTTACATTTGAAAATCTTTCCTTCACCTGAAAAGAGGGGGTCTTGATAAGCTGTCACTTCTGTTCTTAGAGCAAGGACTGAGCTGTCTCATTCTAAAAAGAAAATGTATACAAGTTACAAAAAAGAGAAAGAAAGAAGAGGAATAAAATACACCACTAAGTTCTTACATCTTTTGCTCTTTGAGAAATTATGCATGATTTTTATTCTGTAATATTCCTATTGGAAAATAGCTCAGCTTTAAGTGCCCCAAATAGGAAAAGTTATAATTTCATGCCATCATGCTCAACAACTTGGATATAGAAAGGAAATCAGGTAACTTTGTGCAAGGGAAGGAGGGAGCAATTCTTTTCCTTGGAGGATAATGGTGATTAAACTTCTCCGTTGGCCCTTTTAAGATGGGTAGGAGAAGTTCTCCACCACTCAGACATGTGAATGAAAAGAAAGAACTTGTGCCAGCAGAGATCAAAGAAAGTTGTTCTTGTGAAACTGACTATTACTTAATATGGATTTGAGTAGATGTTAATAGGGACTTTTCTGAAAAATCCTTTGGATGATGTTTTTTTTTTTTTTTGAATTCTGAATTTTGTCCTTCTGCCATATATTTTTATTTAAAATATGCTAAAGGAAAGGTCAAGTTCTCTGACTTTTGCCAAGAATGCCTCAAAACACCTTGATTGCATTACTTTTAAAAAAATAAATATGAAAAATTTGTCAATAGTTAAGTTTATTAATCATTTCCTTAGGGCTTCTGGATTTTGTATTATGCTTAGAAAGGTCTTTTCTACTCCGATATATCTATATGTGGCTCATGTATAGCATGTGTGTGTGTTTATAAATGTACATATACACTCACATACATATTTGCATATATTACCCACGTTTTCATTTCGATTTTGGACCATCCTTTATTTATTGCAAGAAATATCCAATTTCCCAGCTCAAATTATGCCTTGCTGCATTGTTGAATATAGCCAGAGTTCACCAAAATGTGTGCAGGGGCGCGTGGGTTTTCAGAAAGTTTATTGGGCAGTGATGTAGAGAATGTATTAGAAGGATGTAGAGGACAAGAATTCATTAGGCCAGTAGTGACCCTATCAACAGAGAGGAAAAGAGGTTGGAAATCCATTCAAGTGGTAGCCGGGGCAGGGCTCAGGGACCCTGGGATCTGAGTGCTGGGGGCCAGGCTGAGGCTTCCATTCACTGGGCTGAGGCCGCCATTCACCAAGACAGCAAATACTAACCAGCAAAAAACACAATTTGGAGGCAGGGGGAGGCGGAGATAATGAGCTTTGGTGATTTCAGTTCTGTGTGTTTAAAAGCCGTGGGGAACAGGAGGAGTGAGGAAAAGACTGGCGGTGGAGGTTGTCAGAAGGTGGGAGACCTTGGCTAGGCAGGTGTCTGCTGAGGTCCTTGGTGGAGGGAGACATCAGGAAGGAAGGGAACTGAGGACAGGCAGGGAGCCGAGGGGGAGAATTGACCCTCTCCTAATCTGCACGTCCACCCTTTAATCTGCCTTCTGTTTTCATCTCAATGAAGAAGGTCAAAGTAAACACACTGCAGGATTAACTGTTTTCTAGAAAGCATTTCTTGTCTTGGAGGTGGGAGATGTAGTTAGCAGAAACTGTGCAAAATTATTTGAAAATTTTGAAAAGCAGTTCTTTTCCATAATTGCCCTAAAAAGTACTGCATCCTTTACGTGTCCCTGCAATTTCAACGGTAGCCGCTAGATGGCGGGCTCAGTTTGCGGAAACACTCAAACCGATGCGCCCCAAGGTTCTTTTTCTAACATTGCTTAACAAAATGAGGAAATTGTTAGAGAAGCCGTTTGGCTACCATATAGAAGCGGAAGGACAGAAACTTAAAAAAAAAATTACCCTTTTATCGAATAATCAATTTGGGCATTTACTGTTTGATATGTCTTATATGAACTTATTGCCTTTTTCTTCCCTATTCTTCCAGGACAACTTAATTTGAAATTGCGATTAATAAAGATTAATTTGGCAACCCGTTGTCAAATAATCACAAGAATCGAATTCTGCTCCATGAATAGGCAAGGTGCTTTTCATTGCAAGGCCCTGCGCATCTAACATACCCCTAAGTCCTGGAGCGAGATGAGGGGTGGAGGTGTGTGTGTGTGTGTGGGGGGTGTGAGGTGGGGGGGGGGAGAGGGAAAGGACCTGAACTCAAGCCAGACTGTCAGCTCCAGGCAAAACCAGCGGTGTCCTTGGGCAACTGACCTAAACTTCCTGAGTTTCAATTTCTAGAACTAGAACTGGAAAACGAGCTTACTAATAATAAAGTCGTGCTATTGTGTGAGGATTAAAGACTGTGTGCAAAAAGCTTTTGATGCTCAGTAAGTGCAAGCCGGAAGGAAGATGATGGTAAGGATGGCACAGAAATAGAAGGGGAAGTAGAAGGAACAGAAGGAGCCACTATTAAGCAGCTGCTGAGAAAGCCTGGCGTTTCTCTGTTTAGAAAACATCCCTGGAAATTGCACCAGTTTAGAAAACAGTGTATCCTAAAGTTGGGCTGCTGTGTTCAAGGGCAGAACGGTAGGATTTTGTTTGATTTAACATTTTAGGATGATTTCAATGGAGTGTTGAGGAAGCCCCAAAACAGTAGAATAGTACAATATTTTCCTCATCATTCTCAACTGCTCTTAAAAAAAAAAGCTCACAACCACCAAACTACTTCTGTTGTGTAGGCACATTAAAAATTTTATTTAGGCAATTATCATGGAGAAAAGTGAGTCGGCACTTGGTAGTAAAACTTCTAGAGTCCTTCTGACCAATTCTTCTCTATCCTTGCCTAAAATTCCTTAGCTGGGGGAAAGGCGATTCATTCTGTAATTTGAAATAAGACTTAAAAGTACATGCCCTCAAAAAGTTAAAATATTGCCTTGAATCCACACTAAGTTATAGCAGATGGCTTCTTTTATATGCAAATGTGTCAGAGAAGTAGGGTAGGGGTGGGGGCAATAGAGAAAAGGGGTCAGGTAAGAGAGGAGGGGAAATGTGGACAAACTTTCTAATTAGCAAGGTCCAGACCTGTTCAGTAGCCTACAAATTTTGTTGTTTTTTGCTCACTTACAAAAGGCATGTTCTAAAACATGAAAAGAATCCAGGCTTTGACCTCAGATGAAACAGAATTCGTGTTCCGCTTCTGGCACATATGCCTCAGGGCAAGGTGCTTTCTGATCCTGTGTCTTCAACTGTGAAATAGAGCTAATGCCCACTCAGGGAGGGGTCAGGTGGCAAAAGTGAGAATGCATGCAAAGCTTCCAGACTCATGTGGCACATAGCTGGTGCTTGGGATTATTTTAGTGAGGATTTGTCATTGTAGTTAAGAGTGTGGCCTTTGGGGACAGATAAAATTGGCCATCTAAATTACAGATTGGCAACTCACTAACTGGGCCGTTTGGGCAACCTGTCTGGTCCTTGATTTACTTATCTGTGAGATGAAGATCATGATATTTATCTCCTTTTATGGTAGTGAGGATAAGACAACATGTATTAAGTTCTTTGTATGATGCGGTGTACTTAATAGAACCTCAATAACCAGTAGCTGCTTTTATCACTCAGCTGTATGAATGCTATACTTGAAACTAGGGCATGAAAGAGTGGCTGGATGGCTGCAGCAGCTCCCTCCTGCTCAGCCCTCTATACTTGCTATTACACTGTCCTGCTCTAACTTAGATTTGCTCATACATTCATGTATTTATGCATACATATCTGATACAGTGTGTGTCAATTGTACAAAACGCATCATTCCTTTGGACAAACGTTACCAAAAAAAAACAACAACAATCTTTACATCCCTTTCCAGATTTTGATTCCCTGCCCCACCTCCCGCTGCCATTGCTTACAGCAGAATTTCCCAGCCCTTTGCAAAGGCACTTTTGTACTTCCAGTGGCTTGTAGCATGTGGCGAGAAAACAATCCCTCAGCAAAATCTTTGAGCATCAGGGTAGGGTCTGGAGCAGATGGAGAAGCTTTCTCAGTTCTATCATTAAAATATGATCATTTTCTATGTTTGCCATGATTTGAAAGAAAAGTTGGGAGCACTGGTCTAAATGAGAAAGTCCAAGCTCCTTAGCTTAAATCTAAAGTCCCTCACAATGTGGCTTTGGTTAAATTTTCCAACCTCATTTCCTTCCACTCATCCTGGCACACTGTTATTTTTTTTATCTGCACGAAATCTGCTGTTTCATGATTAACAGAGCCACGTTCCTTTCTCCCTTCCCATGTTTGCATTTGCTGCTCTCTCCATCCACAATCCTTTGTCTTGTTTGTTGCTAAGGTCTCATATCCATCCTATAAATTCCCTTTCATTAATCCATTCCTAGGAAATCTTTCCTATCAATGGTCTTTGTGGTAGGTAGAATTCTAATATGACCCCCCAGTGACTCATGCTGGTGAAGGAGAAGGGATTTTGCAGATGTAATTAAAGTTCCTAATCAGTTGACTTTGAGTTCATTGAAAGGGAGATTATCCTGTGGGGGTTGACCTAATCAGCTGAACTTTCTAAGGCCTTTCCTGAGCTCAAAGAGATGCTTTCCTGCTAGCTTGTTCTCCAGAAACAAGCTTCCATGAGTTCTACTCATTCATTCATTGACCCAAGGACTCTTATTAAGACCCACTCTATGCCTGATAGTAGGCTAAATGAATGAGGCCCAATTCTTGCCTTCAAACCACTATCTAATGGGGGAGACAGACAAGTAACCAGAGCATTATAATACAGTATAGAATGCAGTATATCCCATGGGAGGTATACTAGGAGGCAGAGCCAAGTCAGACTGCAAGAATTAAAGAAGTCTTCTTGGAAGAGGTGGCCCTTGAAGCTGAATCCTGAAGGATGAGTAGGAGTTGGCTAGAGTTAGGGGTGAGGGAACAAATAAAATAAACACATAAAAGGTCTGAGGCATTCTGGAAGTTGCAAACAGTTATGTATGGCTGGCTAATATGTAATATTAGCTAAAATATTGATAAAGGAATGAAAAATTGTTTGTATAGAATGAAGGAGATAGATGGGAAATCAGACTGGAGGGAAGGGAGTATCTGTTTATGAACGCCCAAGATGTCAACCTGGGAGCTTGGATTTTGCCAGAAGGCTGTGAGGAATTAGTAAAGTATATATAAAAAAAGTATGTTCCATGATATGATTTTTTTTCTCAGCCAAATGTGTCTGTTCCTTTAATTCTTTTTTTTTTTACTATTTTTTAATTGACAAAACAACATACAAACATGAACATTCTTAAAATACGAACATTCCATATTTAGTGTGCAATCAATGGCTCACAATATCATCACATAGTTGTATATTCACCACCATGATCATTTCTTAGAACATTGGCATCACTCCAGAAAAAGAAATAAAAAGAAAACATACATACCATACCTCTTACCCCTCCCTCTCATTGATCACTAGTATTTTCATCTACCCAATTTCCATGATATGATTTTTTTAATCTCTAAATTTTACATTTGAGAAAGATGCATGTAGTGGCAATGTGGAGAACTCATTGGTGAGGTAAAGGCTTGGAGGCAAGGGGAGTGAGTTGGAAACTGTTGAAATGAAAAAAGTGGGGAAGGAGAGAAGAAAAATGGGTTTGGGAGACAAAAAAGGAGGTAGACTACACAGGATCTGGAGATTGATTTATGTTGGGGTGGGTGGGAGACATAGTGAAAAAGAGGGGAATTCTAACTATTAGCCCCAGGCTTCTCGTTTGGTCAGCAGATATGCAAAAGGAGGAGATTCCCTTGGGGGAATAGGAGGTTTGGTGGGGAAGGGGTTTTAAGGAGATCATCCTGGGGGCTGACATGTCTCAATATTTCCTTTTTGGACATGCTGAGACTGAAGCATCCTTAAATGGAAAAATTCAGTTAGATGCATGAATCTTGAGCTGGAAAGAATGGTCTTTGTTGGAGATGTGTATATAAGAGGCAAAATCAGTGGATAGTAGCTGGACAGGAAAGCAAAAGAAATGATCAAAGAGCATGCATGGCATAAAGGAAAAGAGTCTGGAATGGAGCACTGGGACTAACTACTTGATGTTTACGGAAAAGGAACTGGTGAAGAAATAGCCAGGGAAGTGGAAAGAAAACCTGGAGAGAGGAATGTACAGCTTTTAAAGGAAAGGGAAACAAGCTCCTGCTGAGAAATTCCCATTTTATCACTGAGCAAACAGGTGGTCAGGACAATTTCAGTGGAACAGATTACAATGATGTTAATAGTAAATTGAAAGTGTTGAGGTAGGTAGGAAAGTGCAAGTAAGTCTTTCAAGAAGTTGCACGAGGGAAGGAGAATTAGAGGCAATAGTTACAGGGGACATGGAACCCAGTCTGGCTTTTCATAATGTGAAATATTTGAGAAATTTAGATGCTACTGGGAAGTCCTAAGCAGAGAGAGAAAAAGTGAAAGGTAGGTTGAAAGTATAATATAAAAATATAATAATAATTTATTGATGCCCTTTCCACAAGTTTATCAATTGATTTAAAAGTTCATTTAAAATAAAACACCTTCTCCACACTCTGTAAACCCTACCTGAGCACTCTCATGAGTGTATGACTTTAGTTCCTACTTCCCAAAGAAAACAGAGGTCATCAAATAAGAATTCTTCTTTCAACCCTACCTGACCAATCATTCTCCTTCCTAAACTCATCTGCCTCTGAATCTAGCCTGACCATCTGTGATAAGTATCAGATTTTGTCCTGTGCTGCCTCAGCGGTCATCTCACTTTGGCCTTTTTGGACATGTTGAGACTGAAGCATGCTTAAATGGGAAAATCCAACAGGCAGTTAGGTGCAGGAATCTTGAGCTGGAAAGAAGGATCTTTGTTGGAGATGTGTGTCTGAGAGGCAAAAGCAGTAGATAGTAGCTGGACAGGAAAGCAAAAGAAATGATCAAAGAGAGTGCATAGCATAAAGGAAAAGAGTCTAAAATGGAGCACTGGGACTCACTACCTAAAGTTCGTTTACTTGCCACAACACTGACCTTTGGCCTTGTTAATAAGCATCTTTCCTGCTTAAACTCCCCCAGAGCCCAAATTGACATCTGTGGACACCACCCACACCACCCTAGGACCCACAGTTGGCCCCATATGATAAGCTCACAATCCCCACTGCTCTCAGACCCTCTGGTCCCTTTCCCTTTCAATGCATGTTTGCTTTAAACTAACCAGTATTTGACTCCTGTGGGAAACTGACTACTCTCCACCCTTGAACCATGATAGAGGACAAGCCCACAGGTGCCTCTCACTCTGCCTGTATGCTCCCCAATTGCTAGTTGAGTCCCCCAAATTGATCTCACCTTCTGTCTCACCAATGAGTTCCCTACATTGCCACTAGATGCATCTTTCTCAAATGTAAAATTTAGAGATTAAAAAAAATCATATCATGGAAATTGGGTAGATGGGGATGAATTGAGTAGATTGGCATGAAGCTAGGATGTTGAATAGAAGTGGTGGTAGAAGACATCCTTATTTTTCCAGTCTCAGAAGAAAAAGAAAGCTTTTAAGATTTGTTTTGATTTGCCAAAGCTGCCAGAATGCATTATACCAAAAATGGAATGGCTTTTAAAAAGGGAATTTATTATGTTACAAGTTTACTGTCCTAAGGCCGTAAAATGCCCAAACTAAGGCATCCAGAGAAACATATCCTGACTTAAGAAAGGGCTGATGACTTTTCAGGTTTTTCTCTCAACTGGGAAGGCTGACTTTCATTCCAGCCTTCTTCAAATGGCTTCCCAGGGGATGTTCTCTTTCTGCACCGCCAAGGGTCTTGTGTGGTCTCTGAAGCTTTTTCCAAGATGGTTCCCTCTTCAAGGACTCTAGTCAGCAACCCCACTTTGAATGGGCAGAGACACATCTCCATGGAAACCACCTAATCAGAAGGTCCCACCCACAATTGGGTGGGTCACATCTCCATGGAAACAACTTAATAAAGAAGATCCCACCCACAATATTGACCAGGCTTAAAGGACATGGCTTTTCTGGGGTACACAGCAGTTTTAAACTGGCACAAGATTTCATTAAAGTATCATGCTTGCTGTAGCTTATTTTTAGATACTCTTTATCATAAGGAAGTTTTTCTCCTTTCCTAATTATCTAAGACTTTAAAAATTCATGAATCATCGTTGAATTTAAACTGATACTTTTCCTCTATCCTTTGAGATGATCATATAATTTTTCTCCTTTATTATGTTCATATGGTAAATGAGATTGATTTCTAAGGAATATTAAACCAATATTACATTCCTAGGATATATCTATGTTTCCTGTGATATATTATCCTTTTATAAAATTCCTGGATTTGATTTGGTAATTAATTATTTAAGGATTTTTACATTTATATTCATGAAAGAAGCTGGACTTTAATTTTCCTTGTCAGGATGTGATATCAAGGTTACATTGGCCTCATTAGAAGACTAAAGAGTAAGGACTCATTAAAAGATTGTATATAAAATCCTGAAAGGTTTCATTAGCTAAAGCTGCCAAAATGCAATATACCAGACATGACTGACTTTTAAAATGGGGACTTATTAACTTACAATTTACAGTTCTTAAGCCATGAAAATTTTCAACAGGGTGATACCTGGACTTTGAAGATAGGCTGCTGGCATCTGGGATACTCTGTCACATAGGAAGGCATGTAGCCAGTGTCTGCCGGTCCTTGCTTTCAGCTGAAAGATTTTATATGCAATCATTTTAGTTCTTCTTTAAATACTTGGAGAAATTCACCTGTAAAGCCAGCTGGGCTTGGAATTTTCTAAACAACATGAAAGTTTTAATTACAGATTAAATTTCTTAAATAGATATAGGACTTTTCAGATTTTTGCGTTAGTTTTGGGGAGTTTTTTCTTTGAATTTGTCCCATTTCATAGACATTTTCAAATCTATTGACATAAATTTGTTCTAGTATTGTCTTATGACTTTTCTAATATGTTTTGTTTTGTAGTAATTTCCCCCTTTCGTTTCAGTTATTAGTTGTTTGTTTTCTCTCACTTGCATTTGATCAGTCTTACCTGAAATTTATTAGTTTTGTTAGTCTTTTCAAAGAAACAACTTTCAGCTTTGCTGATTTTCTCTGTTTACATTTGCTTTCTATTCTATCAATTTATGTTCTCATGTTTATTGTTTTCTTTCTTCTATTTTATTTGGGTTTAATTTGATGCTCCTTTACTGATTTTTTTGGGTGCTATAAACTTAATGTGATAGTTTGAAGCTGTATGTATGCCAGAAGATCATGTTCTTAAAGCTAATCTATTCTTGCGAGGGTAGATCTATTGCGGATGGGAACTTTTGGTTAGGATATTTCAGTTGAGGTGGGACTCAGGTGCATCTTAGTCTTACTGGAGTCCTTTGTCAGAGAAAGAAACTCACATAGAAGTCAGAGAAAAAGGCACTGAAGCAAAGGGAGACTCACAGAAGCTCAGCAAGAAAGCCACACATGGAGCAGCCAGAAGCTGAAGCCATGAAACCAGGGAGAGAAGGACCAGCGGATGCCATGTGCCTTGCCATCTGAAAGAGGAGTTCAGGTATCATTTGGTAATGATTTGATTTGGACCTTTTCATGGTCCCAGAACTGTAAACTTGTAAGCTAATAAATCCCCGTGCTGGTTTGAAGCTGTTATGTACCCCAGCAAAGGCCAGGTTCTTGTAATGCTTTCCTGTGGGTGCAGACCTGCTGTGGGTGGGGCCTTTTGGTTAGGTTATTTCAATTGAGATAAGACCCAACCTATTCCAGGTGGGTCTTAATCCTTTTGCAGGAGCCCTTAATGAGAACATAAAGGACAGAAAATGCTGAGAGAGCTTAGAGAGAAAAGCCCTTGGAGAAGCAAGCAAAGCACCCACAGAAGCTGAAAGAGAAAGCCACCAAAGCCAGAAGCTGAAAGCAAGGACCAGCAGACACTGGCCATATGCCTTCCTATGTGACAGAGTATCCCAGATGCCAGCAGCCTATCTTCAAAGTTCAGGTATCATCCTGTTGGAAATTTTCATGGCTTAAGAACTGTAAATTGTAAGTTAATAAGTCCCCATTTTAAAAGCCAGTCCATGTCTGGTATATTGCATTTTGGCAGCTTTAGCTAATTAAAACAGACTTAGCTAATTGATTCTCAGCCTTATTTTTCCCCTGATGTATTCATTTAAGGCTATAAATTCTAAGTTATATAACTTTTTTTTTTTTTTTACATATTTAACCTTCATTTTCATTTAGCTAAAAGTATTTTCTGATTTTTTATTATAATTTATTCTTTGACCCATGGATATTTTGAAGTGTATTGTTTAATTTGAAAAATGAGTGTAGTTTGTGCTTGTATTTCTATATTGAGTTCTAGTTTAATTTCATTATTGTCAGACAACATATTCTGGATGATCGCAGTCCTTTGAAATTTACTGAAACTTGCTCTATGGTCCAGCATATGGTCAGTTTTGGTAAGCATTCCATGTATACTGGAAAATAATATGTCTCCTGCAATTGGTAGGGTCAGTTTCTATATAAAGTAAATTTAATTAATTATATTGTTCAAATTTTCCTTAACTGATTTTTTTTTTTTTGGTGGCTGCTTGTTTTGCTGACTATTCTGAAAGGTATGTTAGTGCATCAGTATGACTGTGAATTTGTGTATTTCCTTTAAAGGCATGTTAATATTTACTTTATTTGCTTTTGTTATATTATTAGATGCATAGGTCATCACTTCCTATTAAAATAGACTTTTTATCATTATGAAATGTCCCTCTTTATTTGTAATATTGCTTCTTGCCTATCATCACAATTGTCTTTTTTTGTGTGTGAAAAATAACATATCTACAAAAAGGCAATAAATTTCAAAGAACACTACAACAATTAGTTGTAGAGCAGATTTCAGAGTTTCATATGGGTTGCAATTCCACAGTTTTAGGTTTTTACTTCTAGCTGCTCTAAGACACTGGAAACTAAAAGAAGTATCAATATAATGATTCAGCAATCTACTCATTTGTTAAACCCTACCTTCTCTGTTTAATTCCACCATCACCTTTGATCTCTCACCCACCCTTTAGGGGTATTTGGGTTATGCCCATTCTAGCATTTTCATGTTGGAAGGGGCTATTGATATGGGATAGGGGGATGGAACTAGTTGATGTTCTGGAGAGGCTGGCCCCTCTGCATTTCAGGACTTATCTGGTCGAGGGTCCCATATGGAAGTTGTAGGTTTCAGGAAAGTAACCCCGGCTCATGGACCCTTCATAGAAGCTCTTTTTTATTGGGGTTTGGCAAACTATGACAGGTAACAATGTCTAACTGAAGCTTGCCTAAGAATGACTTTCAGAGTAGCATCTCTACTCTATTTGACCTCTGTCTCAGCCACTGTTACCTTATTTGTTACACTTCTTTCTCCTTTTTGGTCAGAATGGCATTGTTGATCCCATGGTGCCAAAGCCAGGCTCACCCCTGGGAGTCATCTCCCACACCACCAGAGAGACTTTCACCGTGGATGTCATGCCCCAAGTAGGAGAGAGAGTAATGACTTCACTTGCTGAGTTGGGCTTAGCAGAGAGAGGCCACATCTGAGCAACAAAAGAGGTCATCCAGAAGTTGCTCTTAGGCATGCCTATAGGTAGGCTAAGCTTCTTCACTACATAGATAAGTTTCACAAGAGTAAGCCTCAAGATCAAGGGTTTGGCTTATTCATTTGGGTGTTCCTAATGTTTGACACAGTATAAGGGGTTTCCCTGGTGGTAAAATTTAGTAGTTCCATATTTTTTCCCCATACCTCAAGCGACTTTGCCAATACTTTTTGATTATTTGCTTAAAATACCCTGGGATGTATCCAGGCATTACATTAAGCTGTACAGGATTAAGACCCTCATTTTTTTAATGGGTTCCCTGTGTTTGGGTTGTTTAAATGATTTATCATTCTGGATATTTTCTTTTAAATTATGTCATTGCTAATTCTATACTCAGTTGATTGTCATTTTCAGTTCCACAATTTCCATTTTATTTTGAAAATAGTTTCAAGTCTCAAAATTTCTACCTTGCCTTTTAGAATTGAACATATTAGCCATAATTATTTAAAAGTTTGTGTCTGAGAAGCTCAATCTGGATTTCCTGTGGGTCTGTTTCTATTATCTGTTTTTTCCATGATTTTCAGACCATTCTTGTCTTTTTGGTGCTTGAAATTTTAGATTGGATGCTCTACATGGAGTATGAAAACTTATAATGAGAAGCTGAGGCTCCCGGCAATGTTACCTTCCTCCGGTGATGACTTACTTTTGTTCTGGAAGAGTTAGGTTGGGGACTGATGGCCTCATTCCAGTCAGATATTGGTAGGTGTCCAGGATTAGTACCGATCTTTGTGAGGACTAATTTCTACTGATATTCTCAGAAGAGTGAAGCATCTTCTTTCAAGGTAAAGTTCTTCTCAAGACTCAGTGACCTGACTGGGGCAAATGCTGTTTCCTGAATCAGTCCCTTTGGCCTAAGGAATGCTATGTACACAGAATCTTAGGTCTGGTTTACCTTAAACAATTAGCTATGGCAAGGGAAAAGGGAGCACCATGATTAGGTTATAAAGGTCAGGGCCTGCTCCTGGAAGTGGGTTTAATCCTCTTCTCCAACAACTGCAGGGTGACTACATAATACTGGGTAGATGGAAGTGATTCTAGGAACAACTACAATTCCACCACAACTGCTGCCTGATAAGAACATTAAGCCAAGTCTGAGGAAGCCTGAGTTCTAGGTCTGACTTTACCACTGAATTTAATATATAACCTGGGAGAAAACACATCTGTCACTAACTTAAAAGTCTCATAAAGTAAGGGAGTAGGATTAAATCAGTGACTTTCAGGCCATGTTCCATACAGATATGCCTCTATATTTAATGTGGGCCAAATGGGTCCCTCTTTCACTTAGACAAAATAGTTTAATCATTATTTGAGGTTCTGTGTGAGATTTCTTTTGACTAAAGGATTATATTGCTAAAGAATTACCTGAACAGTAGTGGACTAAATTATTTTAAACATCTTCAGTTTTATTATTCTACAGATGGGAATTAGCAATCCATTGTATTTTTTGTTTATTTTTTTAGTTTTTTTTAAAAAAAAACCCAACTCAATCACCATCCTATTAAATCTCTTTAATAAAAAGACATTGGCCACAAATTTCCTTTTTTAGTGAAAAAAAGTGATTGGTTGCTTTGTAAAGGAGCAGTGTAATACATCCAGATTTGCCACAAAAATAACATTTAAGGAAACTTATGAGCAAAGAATTATTTTTACATCATAAAATTATAAACTTTCAAGCTTAGCCAAATGCAGTAGGCAGAATTCTAAGATAGCCCCCAAAATTTCTGGCCACTGGTGTGTACAAACTTCCTCTCAGTTATTCTATCAAACATTAATCTAGGTGCAGTAGTGAAGTGACTTTGCAGATGAAATTGTTTCCTAATTAGTTAACCTTCAAATGAGTAGATAATTTAGGTGAACCTCATTTAATCACATGAGCCCTTTAAATCTGGGTCTAGAGGTCAGAGATTGGGGAAGTTGGAGAGTCAAGACATGAGGAGGATTTCATATGTGAAATTTCCTCCATTGCAGCTTGATGATGGAGGGGACCTCTTGGCAAGGAATGTGGGCAGCCTAGAGGAGTTGAGAGCAGCCCCTGGCTAACAGCCAGCAGGGAAACAAAAGGACTGTCCAACCATGTGGAACTGAATTCTGGTACAATGATGTGAGCTTGTAAGACCCTAAACTCTAGATTAGAAATGTAGCCTGGGCCAACACCTTGATTTCAGCCCAGTGAGACTCTGAGCACAGAATCCAGCCATACAAGGCCTGGACTTCTGACTTATAGAAACTGTTGATAATAAGTTGATAATAAACCTAAACAACTAAGGTTTAAGAAATTTGTTATGCAGCAACAGAAAAGTAAGGCAGCATACCTTAGAAATTCTAGGCTAATCTCATTTTGTTTATGAGAGAAATCATGCCCAGAGAAGTACAAAGCGTAAAGTGATTTGAACTATGTACGGGTCACTTAGGACAGCAGGACCCTTTTCTACTTCCAAAGGCCTCTGAAGACAGAGATCGGGTAATTCCTATCACCGTTTCACACCCAACTTCTAGGAAGTTTCCCTTTGGGTTCACTAATATTCAGGGTTGGCTGATCTTTATTTGAATCACTTATTGTGCCTGCTTAAGATGAAAATTCTTAGGCCCCACCTGGTGGGATTCTGACTCAATAGGTGATGCTGATATACAGTAAAGTTGCAGAAACACAATTACATATTTTCTGCTACAGTGTGTGCCCTTTCCTACTTTTTGGCTCCCCAGAGGAAAATGGAAACATCTGTTCATCATTCTGTGCATAATAGACCAGAGCATAATTTTGATTACCTCATTCCCCCAAGACTCCAGCGAGATAGGTTTATCTTATTGTCATTGGAAAGTGTCCAATTTAGGAAACTTATATTCTTATCTTAGCACTTTACCTGTTTTTCTTAGGTGGCCACCGTTCATCTTTTCCTTTGTTCTGCATGCTCCAGCCAAACCCATGATTGCCAAAGAAGAAAGTTCACTAGGAAACCTATATATCCTTCAGTAATTAATACTTCTTTATTGATTATGGAGGGGTTATGTATAAAGATCTTGATGGTTTGTTTTTTGCATGCTGTTAATAAGAAAAGAGTTATATTTTGGACCATGGTCACGGTGTTGGACTTAGTCTCTTTCTTGGATGTTGGGGTAACAAAAACACATACTTTATGAGAAATAAGGGTGACCACAATTTTCTCTTTCAAAATTAGGGAGGCTGTTGTTTAGTTACCAGCTTGAATGATGACAGCCTCCATTTTCCTTTCCTTATTTCATTCTGTGGTTATCTAGATGAGATTGCTCTTTTTTTTTTTTCAAAGTTTTTATTTGAGATAAGTCAGCAGAATAAAAATACATCACAAGTCTTTAGCTTACTTATAAAAGAGATAGCCTTTAACATTTATATTCCAAATAGGTTGCAAGGTGCTTGCTGTCTGTTTGGGCACATGGTCACGCATAGTTCATTGATCCCAGCCTGTACAGATAAATTCATTTTCATAGCATTAAAATAAGGATATATTCTAGCTTTTCTTCTTTAGGGCACATGTATCATAGAGACTTCACGCCATTTTCAAAAGAGGTAGATTCATATCCCCCTCCATTCACCCTACCCTGTTACAGAAAAGAGAAAGTTAAGCATTCTCTTTATGCAGACAAAATGGTTTTACAATTACAGACTATGGGAAATCTCAGTAGACAAGTAGCTCTGTTATCTAATTATTGGCAAAAATTATTATTTCCAATCAACTATCTTAACTAATGATAATTATTTTAGTATCAACTTGTATGTTAAAGTTTATAGATTAAAATTAAGCAAACTAACTTAATTATCTAGGGGATAGAAACAACTTACTTTTGAGGATTCACTAGAAAAATTCATTTCTTAAACTTAGATGCATTCTGAGTACTTTACAAAAAGTACTTTTAGCAAAAGTAAGCAGTTGGTAATACTTAAAAAATTTTCGAGGTAAAAATTATTATGTTCAATCTCTATGGCAATAATCAGTTTGTAGTTACAATGAAAAAAAAGGATAGAGAAATGTCTATGAATAACACTACATTGAAATGTGTGGCTCTCTATGACAAAGACTACAAAGCTCCACTGAGAGGAAAAAGAACTTGAATAATGCAGACACATAAAATGTTCCTGAAGTGAAGCATGATTAATTTGAAAATGTCAATTCTTTCTAAATTTAATGTAATTACAATAAAAATTTCAACAGATTTTTTTCTTTTGGAAATTGTCAAAAAATTTTTAACATTCATTTAAAAGAATAAACACATGAGATTCACTAAATGCTGAAATTTTTATTATTTATTATAAAGCTATAGAAATTACATCAGCACTGGTAGAAAAGTTGAGGCATAGATAATCCAGAATAATAATTGAACATAAATAAGATTTAATACCTGATTAAAAGAGGCAACACAAATCAATAATGAAGGATAGAATTATTTAACATTGCTTTTAGAATAATTGGAAAATAGTCCATTTTGAACTCTTTCTTTTATTAATATCTGTATAATTTCTGCCAGATCAAAACATGAAATATAGATACTGAAAACAACAAGAAGAACAACACAGGGAAATATAGGTGAATATTTATTGGATCAAGAGAGAGAAAAGGATTTTGCTTTTAGCCTAAAGGCAATAAAGAGAAAACTAGTAGATTTATTAGTTTTTCTATTAGAAAACTAATAAATTAATTAAAAAACCCTTCTCTACTTAAAAATAAAAAAATACAAGGTAAAAAAACATTTAGTACATTGGGAAAGTATTTGTAATAGCCATCTAAAGTAATATTACATATGATATATAAAGAAATTGTACAAGTCAATAAAAAATAGATTGGGGCCCAAATTCAGTAAAAGAGGAAAAGAGGAGAAAATTAAGAGAATTTCGTAATAAACATTTAAAAAGTTTATTCTCAAAAACAATCAAATTAATAAAAAATAAAACAATAAGATCATCTTTTATGTATATAGTTATAAAAAAGGCAAATTCCAATGCTTGAGCACTCTTGTTCAGAGTTTAAATTGTAATTGCATGTTTATATTGTACTGTTTTCGGTATTTGTTTCTTAGAGTAGTTGGGGTTTACAGAAAAATGAAGGACAAATACAAATTCCCATATGTTCTAGCTTGCTAGCTGCAGGAATGCAATATACCAGAAATGGCTTTTAAAAAGAGGGATTTAATGAGATTGATGAGAGTTTACAGTTCTAAGGCCGAGAAAATGTCCCAATTACAACAAGTCTATAGAAATGTCCAATCCAAGGCATCCAGGGAAAGATACCTTGGTTCAAGAAGGCCAATGAAGTTCAGGGTCTCTCTCTCATCTGAGAAGGCACAAGGTGAACACAGTCATGGTTTCTCCTTTGGCTGGAAGGGCACATGGCAAGCACAGTGTCATCTGCTAGCTTTCTCTCCTAGCTTCCTGTTTCATGAAGCTCCCCGGGAGGCGTTTTCCTTCTTCATCTCCAAAGCGCTGGCTGATGGACTCTCTGCTTCATGGTGCTGCAGCATTCTCTGCTGTTTCTGAATCTCCTCCTTTCTCCAAAATGTTTCCTCTTTTATAGGACTTCAGAAATTTACCAAGACCCACGCAAATGGGTGGAGACATGTCATCACCTAATCCAGCTTAACTCTCGATTAAATCACATCTCCAGGGAGATGATTTAATTACAGATTCAAACATACAGTATTGAGTAAGGATTATTCTGCCTTTATGAAATGGGGTTTAGATTAAAACATGGTTTTCTAGGGGACAGACATCCTTTCAAACCAGCATACTATATAACCCTGTTTTGGCTTGCTAAAGCTGCCAGGATGCAATATACCAGAAATGGGTTGGCTTTTTCAATGGGAACTTATTAGGTTATAAATTTGCAGTTCTAAGGCCATGAAAATAACCAAATTAGTGCATCAAGAGGAAGATACATTCCCTGAGGAAAGACTGCTGGCATCTGGGGTTCCTCTGTCACATGGGAAGTCATAAGGTAATGTCTGCTGATCCCTCTCTCCTGGTTCTGGTTTCAATGACTGTCAGATCCTGTGGGTCTTTCTTGCTTCTCCTGGGTCATTTTCTCTCTAAGCCCTCTCTCCCAGTGTTTGTCTTTTATCCTTTCATAAAGGACCCCAGCAAGGGGATTAAGATCTGCCTTGAGTGGGTGGAGACACATCTCCATGGAAACAATCTAATAGAAAGTTCTTACCTAACAATATGTCTGCCCTCATGGGGATGAATTATGAGAACATAGCCTTCTATGGGGTACATAACTGCTTCGAACCAGCACAAACACCCAGTTATTAGCACCTTGCTTTAGTGTGGTGTATTTGTTATAATTAATGAAAGAATATTATTATAATTGTATTATTAACTGTAGTCCACAATTTATATTAGTTTGTGTTGTACAGTCCGATGCTTTAAAAAAAATTATTCCAGTAACATATACGTACAACCTAAATCTTGCTCTTTTAACCATACTCAAATACATAATTCAGTGCTATTAACACTTTCACAATGTTGTGCTATGACTACCACCATCCGCTATAAAAACTTTGCAATCAATCCAAATAAAAACTGTACAATTTAAGTACTAACTCCCCATTCTTCACATCTTTTCCTACACTTGTAATTTTCTATTTTTTTTAAAAAATAGTAGCCATACTAGTGAGTGTGCAATGGTAATTCACTGTGGCCTTGATTTGCATTTCTCCCTAACAGCTAATGATGTTGAGCATATTTTCATGTGCCTTTTGGCTATTTGTATATCTTCTTTGGAGAAATATCTATTCATGTCTTTTGCCCTTTTTAAAATAGGTTGCTTGACTTTTTCTTATTGAGTTGTAGGTTATTTAAAAAAATTTTTTTTAGTATATTATGGTTGTCAAATCTTTATTTGATATATGATTTCCAAATAATTTTCTCCAGTTGAGTAGGTTGTTTTTTCACTTTCACGATAAAGTCCTTTGATGCGCAGAAATTTCTAATTTTGATGAGATTTATTTATTTATTTATTTATTTATTTATTTATTTATTTATTTATTTATTTATTTATTTATTTATTCTTTTATTGCTCATGCTTTGGGTATAAAGTCAGAGAAACCATTGCCTAAAACCAGATCCTCAAGATGCTTTCCTATGTTTTTTTCCAGGAATTTTATAGTTCTGATTGTATTATTTAGGTCTTTGATCCATTTTGAGTTGATAGTTGTATATGGGGTGAGGTAGGGGTCCATCTAGTTTTGCATAAGCCTGTCCAGTTTTCCCAGCACCATTTCTTGAAGAAACTATTCTTTCCCATTGAGTGGACTTGGCAACCCTCATAAAAATCACTCACAGCTTTCAGGATTGATTTCAATGGTCTATCTGTCTGTCCTTGTGCTTGTATCAAGCTGTTTTGATTACTGTGGTTTTGTAATAAGTTTAAAGATAAGGAAATGTGAGTCTGCCAACTTCACACTTCTGCTTCAGGCTGGTGTGGCTATTTGGGTCCCCTGCCTCTTCCATATAAATTTGATGATTGGTTTTTCCATTTCTGCAAAGAAGTCTGTTGGACTTCTGAATGGGGTTGCTTTGAATATGCAAATCATTTTGGGTAGAACTGTCTTCTTTTAGCAATGTTTTGTAGTATTCTGTGTATAAATCCTTTACTCCTTAGCTAGATTTATTCTTAGATATTTGATTTTAGTTGCTATTGTTAATGGAGTTCTTTCTTCATTTCTTCTTTCAATTGTTCATTATTGCAGTGTATAACTGCTGATTTTTGGGTGTTTATTTCCTACCCTGTCACTTTGGTGAATTCATTAATTATTTCTAGCAGCTTTGTTGTGGATTTTTCAAGATTTCTGTATTTAGGATCATATCATCTTCAAGTAGCAAAAATTTACTTCTTCCTTTCCAATTTGGATGCCTTCATTTTCTATGTTTTGCCTAATTGCTCTGGCTAGAACTTCCAGTACAGTGTTGAATAACAGTGGTGACAGAGGGAATACTTGTCTTTTTCCTATCTTGGAGAGAAAGATTTCATTCTTTCAGCATTGAGTATGGTGTTAGCTGTGGGCTTTTCATATTTGCCCTTTATAATGTTGAGGAAGTTTCTATCTAAATTCCTAGTATTTAAGTGTTTTTATCAAGAAGGGTGCTGGACAAATGCCTTTTCTGCATCAATTGAGATTGATCATGCAGTTTTTATTCCCCTTCATTCTGCTAATGTGTTTTAAATTTATTGATTTTCTTATGTTGAATCACCTTTGCATACCTGGGATAAATCTCACTTGCTCATGGCTTATAATTCTTTTAATATATGGTGATATTTGATCTGCAAGCATTTTGTTTAGGATTTTTGCATCTATATTCTTAAGAAAAATTGTTCTGTAGTCTTCTTTTCAGTGGTAACTTTATCAGGCTTTGGTATGAGAGTGATGCTGTCCTCATAGAATGAGTTAAGTAGTGTTACCTCTTCTTCAATTTTTGAAAGTATTTGAGCAGGATTGGTGCTAATTATTGGAATGATTGGTAGAATTACCCGTGAAGGCATCTGGCTCTGGACCTTTTTCTTTATTGAGAGTTTGTTGATGACTGATTCAAACTCTGTATGTATAATTGGTTGATTGAGATCCTCCATTTCTTCTTGAGTCAATGTAGGTAGTTTGTGTGTTTCTGAGAATATGTCCATTTCATCTAGGCTATCTAATTTATTGGCATACAGTTGTTCATAGTATCTATTTATGATCCTTTTTATTTTTTTGGCATCAGTAGTAATGTCCCCATTTTTATTTCTGATTTTATTTCTTCATGTCATCTCTCTTTTTTCTTCATCAGTCTATCAAAGGGCTTGTGAATATTACTGAACAAAACTTTTGGTTTGTTAATCCTCTCTATTGCTTTTTTATTCTCTATTTCATTAATTTTTGCTCCAATATTTGTTATGTATTTCCTTCTGCCTGCATTTAGTTCAGTTTTCTGTTCTTTTTCTAGTTCCTCCTGGTGTGCAGTTGGGTCTTTGATTTTAGCTCATTCTTCTTTTTTAATATACATATTTAGGGTTATAAATTTCTCTCTCAACACTGCTTTTGCTGCATCCCATATGTTTTGATATTTGTTTTTTCATTTTCACTTGTCTCAAGATATCTAGTGATTTCCCTTGTAATTTCTTCTTTGATTCACTGATTGTTCAAGAGATTGTTATTTAACTTCCATATATTTTTGGATTTTCCAGTTCTCTATTATTGATTTTCTTTTTCATTCCTTTATGATGTGAAGATGCTTTGTATAAATAATTTTAAATTTTAAATTTATTGAGCCTTATTTAGTGATCCAATATGTGGTCCATCCTGGAGAATTATCCTTTTGCATTTGAGAAAAATGTGTATCCTGCTGTTTTGGGGTGCAATGTTTTGTATATGTCTGTAAGTCTAGTTCATTTATCATATTACTCAAATTCTCTTTCTTTATTGATCTTCTGTCTAGATGTTTGTGCTAGTTTGAAACCAGAATAGCCATGTTCTTTTTCTAATCAATCTTATGGGGCCAGATCTATTATTGTTTAGGGTGGAACCTTTGATTAGATTGTTTCTATGGAGATTGACCCACTCAATTATGGATGTGCAATTTGATTAGATCACTTCCATGGAGATATGGCACACACAACTGTGGATGTGACCTTTTGATTAGCTGCAGATGTGACTCCACCCATTCAAGATGGATCTTGATTAGTTTACTGGAGTTCTTTAAAAAGGGAGGCATTTTGGAGAAAGCATAGTGGCTTCAGAGCCAACAGAGATGCAGATGTTGGGGAATGCAGAAGCCCCAGGAGACACCAGAAGCTGTATGTGCTTGTATGTGCCAGACAATGATCAATAATGGATGCTAGGGATACAGTAGTGAACAAAACAATCTCATGGAGCTTACATTCTGAGCGATGGGGGTGGGGAAGGGAAACAGAGAACAGCATTAGATGGTGTTAAGTGAGTGTGCTAGTGCTAGTGAGAAAGAATAAGCAAGTGTGATTGTGTGTGTGCTCATGTGCTGATGGGGTTGCTGTTTGCTCTATTATATTTCTTGGCAGAGGAGACCTCACTAATAACATAATATCTGAACATAAAATTGAAAGTTTCTTCAAAGTTAGCCCCATGAATATTTGGGGGAAGAGCATTTTAGGTAAAGGAACAGCAAGTGTAAAGATCCTGAGGCAGGATTATACTTGGTGTGCTTGAGAAATGCAGGAAGTCTGCATTATAGGGGGGTAGGGAAGCAGGGGACTGTGGTAGGAGATGGTAGCCAGGGCAAACTTTGATTTTGTAAGATACAGTTGAGACCTTGGCTTTTACTGTGAGTAAGAAGGGGAGTCAATGGAGGGTTTTAAGTAGGTGAGTGACATGGTCTGACTTACGTCTTGGAAGGATTACTCTGACTTCTCTGTTGAGAATAGACTATTTGGACATAAGAGTAGAAATGATACCAGTAAGGAGGCTTTCAATTTATTCCAAACCTTTAACTCATTTCATGGCTGGGGCAGATTGAGAGTGGTGGAGGTAAGGAGAAGTAGATATATTTTGAGGATAGAACCATCAAAATATACTAATACTGTGTTATGGGGTCTGGGAGAAAGAGAGTTCAGATTCATTTGAAGATATTTGGTCTGGGCAACTATTCAGATAGAGCCACTGTTTACTGAGAGTTATTAATATCAGGCAGATTATGGGAGGAACAAGTTGGAGGAACTGCGCTGGAATTGGAGGTTTGTCTTTGGTTGTGTTAAGAGAAACTTATTAGACAACCAAGTAGAGATACAGAGTAGGCAGTGGTATATACTCATAAGGTCAGGACTTTAGAAATAAATGTATGAGTCACAAATGTGTGAGCATAGAGATGGCTTTAAAAGCCATGAAACTGATGAGAGCACTTGAGGAGTGAGAATGGATAGAAAATGTATATCTATGCATTTTATATGTATACATATTTGTATAGTATATTACCTAAAACATCTTTTAGAAATTTATGTTTGATATGTGCATGGAATTAGTATAATGTTTCAAAGCAGAAAGAAAAATATTTCAGTGCAAATTACAGAAAACATTGCAGGCTTCAGTACTCTATAAAAAGGCTAAAATGGACAAAGAAGTGGGAACCCATGGAAATAGTTACCATGGAGACTTCAAGGTTCCAAGAATGTTGATGACTAGACCTGATTATGACCAGGAAGCCCTGCAGAAGTGATGTTCTGGTAACCAAAGTCAACTTTGTCCCTAAGACTTGGGGTAGGGCAGCAGCTCTCTCCAAGGGCAGGAGCCAGATGTTCTCAAAGAACAACAACCAGATTAAAAAATATACTCAGATTTTCTTTCTTATCTGTTATTTATCTGAATCTGATGTCCAGGACATTTTAGACAGAAAAGATTAATAGCAGATAAAGCCAGTCGGAGGTGGAAAGAATGGAGGTGGGCAGTCGAGTACCTGGGCTTGAAGGGAAATAAGCAGGTGAGTGGGTAGTTGGGAAAAGAACTGAATAAAAGAAGAAGTACCTTGAGCAGGAGATGATTAAAAAGAAGGATAAGACTGCTCTTAAATGATGGGTTGAAGACAATTTATCTTTCTGCCCATTCTGATTCCCACTATATTGATGGTAAAACAATAAAATAATAAAAGATTTTAGAGAATTGGAGAAGAGGCAACAATGGATGGATGATGTCAAAATATTTTTGGAAGAACAAAAGCAGAACAGAGGAAGATGGAAACTGAGTGCTGCTAAGAACTTGGACTTGTTCAAAATTTTGCAGGAATAAGTATCATGGAAGATGAAGTTGAGGTGTTGGGACTGCAAACAAAGGTGCTACCTGATAGTTTCTATGTTATACAATCTGACCCTATCCCAGTTCCTATCCTGAGAAGCCAGACCATGACCCTTGCCCCTCTTGAAAGTCTGAAGACTTTTCTCTAAACTCCAGAGGATTTGAAGTGGAGAGTGTCTAATTTAAGGGATATATATTATCTGATGCATTAGACCATGTAAAAAGTAGTTTTGAGAAGAGTTTTCATATGTGTGGGAGACTAAGAAGAATTTCTGATTAGAGCAAAAGGATAAAGTAATATTTCAGGAAGAAAAAAAGCCAAAATGTGGCACAAGAAATGTTTCCTTGTTTTATGCACTCCTATTGATGTGAACACTAAATCTTGATTTAACTCAAAGCTGTGTTCTCTCTACACTGGGAGCTGTGGTGAGGGAAGTGAAGGTGACAAAGGGATGGAGCAGAGATAACTGGTTTCATTAGAAGCTTTGTATTATTTGATTTCTTAAACCCTATTCATGTATTGTTTTGATAATATTAGAAATGATGATAAAAGATAAAAAATAAAACTAGAGCTTAATAAAAGGTAAAGAGAAAAAATAATTAGACATTAACCGTCTGGATTATTCTCATAGCATCTTGCTTCACATCTACTAGTTAGCATTGAGGCCATTTTTGGAATTTACCGCATCAAATCTTGAGGAACTTCAAGGTCTAAAGGTGGATAGAAAAGGATGATCCTTCAAGTAGAGAGAGAAGAATGGCCAAAAAATGTAAGAGGAAACCAGCAAAGTGTGAAACTAAGGAGGGAGTTGTTTGGGATGGAATCATGTCCCCCATAAGACTAGATGTTCAAGTACTAACCCATGGTCCTGTGGGTGTGAACGCATTTGTAAATGGAGTCTTCCAAAATCCTATTAAGAGGAAGCCAAACTGAATCACCATGGACAATTCAAACTGAATCACTTAATCCAGTATGATTGGAGCCCTTCCAAGCAAAGGAAATTTGGACATAGAAACAGAATCCCCAAGAGGAGACCAAAAGGAACAGATCACCATGTGATGGAGGCAGAGATGATTGCCAGCAAGCCATCACCAGAATTCTATAGACATCAGAGAAGGCATGGCTTGCCAAAATTCTGATTTTGTTCTTCTACCCTCCCCAATTATGAGCCACAAAATTCCCATTGTTTGTGCCAAGCAGTCTTTAGTATTTTGTTATAGCAATGCTGGCAAACTAAGACAGTTGTCAACAGCAAATTGCTACAGATAGGCCAAATTAGAAGCTTTCTTGAAGTTTCATCTCCTCTGTATAGATATCAATGTTGTTTCCAAAGCATCCCATGGCCTGCTTACCACACCCCAGTCGAGTCTCAGGTGCTACTCCATACACTGACATGGCACTTTGAGCCTTCCTCATTTATAGCACTTATCACAGTGTATTTAAGAATTTGGTCTGTTTTTCTGCCATCTCTAGTCAATTCTAAGTTTCTTGAGGAAATGGACTGTCTTTTATTTATATACAACTAGGTTTTATGTAGTTGATTCTTCTGTATATACACCTTTGCACTCTGCTTTTCTCCTTAATATTTTTCCCTTAAAAAAGTAATGTAGCTCTCATTTGGAAATGAAAGCATTATTCAAAAATAGAATACAGAAAGTAAAAATCCCTCTATATTCATGCTAGCTGCATATAATGATTGAACATTTATCTTGATTTCTTTCAATTGGTGTTAGATATTTTAATGTTCAAATTATTAACATTTTTTCATAAATATAGTTTAAAAGTTTTTTATTGTAGTAACACACATACAACACAAAAACTTCCCATTTTAACCACCTTCATGTGTACAATCCAGAGGTATTAATTATATTTACTGTGTTGTGCTACCATCACTACCATTCATTACCAAAACTTTTTCATCACCCCAAATAGAAACTCTATGCCTATTAAGTAATAATTCACCATTCTACCCTTTGCTCTGGTAACCTATAATCTACTTTCTATCTCTGTGAATTTGCATCATCTAGTTATTTTGTGTAAGTGAAATCCAATATTTGTCCTTTTATATCTGGCTTACAAACACAACTCAACATGATGTCTTCAAGGTTCATCCATGTTGTAGCATATTTCAGAACTTACTTTTATGATTGAATAATAATCTTATTGTATGTATATACCAGATTTTGTGCATCAGCATTCATCTGTTGATGGACACTTGGGTTATTCCACATCTTGGCTATTGCAAATAATGCTGCTAGGAATATGGGTATAAAAATACTGTTTGAATTCCTGTTTTCAATTCTTTTAGGTATATACTTAAAAGTGGTATTACTGGATGTGATGGTTAAGTTCATATGTCAATTTATCTAGGTTATGGTGTCTAGTTGTTTGGTCAAGCATGCTCTGGTCTGATTGCTAACTTTCAGGGTATTTCATAGATGGATTTGCATGTAGTCATTTGATTATATCTACCACTAATTACATCTACAATCAATAAATAAAGAAGATTGATCTCAGGAATTAGAGAGCCTTCTCAGTTGGGGGTCTTAAAACCAGAACTGAGGATTTCAGAAGTTAGGAAGAATTTCTATGTCTACTTCAGAGAGCTGGCTTCTCCTAGGGAATTCATCACCTTCATTGGAATTTCCATCTTGTGGCTTGCCCTTTGAAATTCAGATTTACCAATCCCTATGGTGGTGTGATCTAATTCTACAACAAATCTATACATATACATATAAATATATACCTATACATGTGTTCTATCAGTTCTGTTTTTTGAGAACTCTGAATAACACAGATTTTGGTACCGAGAGTGATTCTTGCAAAACAATCTTAAAGATGAGATTTCTGAGCTGGCTCTGGGGTTTTGGGAATTGTTTCTCTTATCTGATTAGATTTAAAGGCACTAATGAGTCCATTTCCAGTGATCAAGAGGACACCGATAGTCCATGGTATGATTGGGCAATAGAGATAAGAAACTATCACTATTGGATAATCTTACTCAAGTGCTTATAAGAGATAAGGCTCTGGATGATAGTGTATTTGATACCTTAGCAGATTTTTGTAAAATTAAAAAGTATAATGTTGTTGGCTACTTGTTCCCAAGTATACTGGACACAGTTGTTAAAGAAAAGTTTTTAAAGATAAAGCTCAAGGCTTCAAATTCACAGCATAAACACCACATGAATGACATGAAAGTTTCTATTTTTTTGTAGCAGCAGATTTGAGATTTTCAAACCAAAGACAGAGTCTCAGCTAAATTTCAGCACTAATTGAATCCCCAACATTGCAGGGTGTCTTCTGTTAAAGAGAGGGCATTGATAGATAAGGAATGAGATACTGAAAATTGGAATAGGGGCATATGGACTGATCATGAAAATGTTGGAGATATTGAAATCCTAAATTCTGTTCAGTCTGCCTAGCCAGATCAATCTGTTAGGGTCTGCTTTGAGGAATCAGCCTCATACCTCAATCTGGAAAGATTAACCCTATTTTATCATATGAAATGGTAATGGAATGTCCTGTTGTAGTTGGTTTGCAGGACATTATTAATTCTTTTCATGACACACCTCCACCACCCCTCTTTGCTTCCAGACTTATATCTAATCTGAAGTCTGAAAAGGCCACAGAGTGTGACCCATGAGGAGGTATACTACTACACTCCAAAAGAAATGCATGTTATTTCTGATTTATGCAGGTGGAATCTGGAATATGTGTGAGAATATGCATAAAGGGCATAGGATATTGGTGGAAGGAACATAAAGTTAGATCAGGCTGAATTGATATGGACCTATTAAACAGAGATTCAGTGTTGTAGCCCAAGGGGTTAGAAAGGGCTTTGATAGTATTTTAGGGTGGTTGGCTGAAATATGGGCCAACCGTGGCCTATGCTAAATGAAGTTGAAATGACAGAACTGCCCTTATACAATGTAGATAGATAGATCTTTGAGGTTGCTGGTAAGATATTTTAAACTTGAGTTGGTGGTGACTCCAACTGTAGGTGCTGTTTCAGATGTGAGATCACGGCTTGAGCAAATGAACACATCCCCTGGTAAGTGGAATGCAGTTGAACTGACAATCCTTTTTTTTCTTGACACCTGTTATCAAAGACCATTGGAAAGTTTGCTTTCAGCTGGTAAGGCCAGCAATACACCTTTACTGTTCTATTTCAAGGGTATGTCAACTCTCCACAACATAATCTAACCTGCAGAGAAATCGACCACCTTTCCCTTCCATAAGATATCACACTAGTGCAATACATTGTTGACATTGTGATGATTTTATTTTGTGAGAAAGAAGTAAGAACTATTCTAGACCTATTGGTAAGGCATTTTTTTGTGTGTGTCAGAGGGTGGGAGATAAACCTAACAAAATTTCAAGGGTCTTCTACTTCAGTGAAATTTCTAGGCCTGGTGGTATGGGACATGCCGAGTATTCCTTTTAAGCTCCAGGATAAGCAGTTTCATTTGGTTTTCCCACGATGCCCCTGCTCCACAAAGAATAAAAAAGGGCACAGTGCCTTGTTGGCTTTTTTGGATTTTTCAGGCTACATTTCTCATTCAGGTGTGCTACTCCAGCCCATTTACAAAGTGACCTGGAAAGTTCTTAGTTTTGAGTGGAGAGAGGAATAAGAGGAGGCTCTGCAACAGGGCCAGGCTGCCGTGCAAGCTGCTCTGGCACTTGTGCCATATGATCCAGCAGATCCAATGGTGCTGGAAACATAAGTGGCAAATACAAATGCAGTTTGGAGGCTTTGGCAAGACCTTGTAGAAGTACAGTGCAAATCCTTAGGATTTTGGAACAAAGCCCTGTGATTATTTCCTTTTGAGAAACAGCTTTTGGCCAGCTGCTGGGCCTTACGAGAGGCTGAATGTTTAACCATGGGTCACATATTCTTATGAGACCTGAGCTTCTCATCATGAACTAGGTGTTGTCTGATGGGCCATAAGGTTGGGTGTGCACTGTAATCACTCCAAGCCAAAAGGAAGCGGTATAAACAAGAGCAGGCCCCGAAGCAGCTGCCGGCAATGAGGGCAGTCTCCTCATTTAATGAGTTGGAGGTCTTAAAGTCAGAAATGATGAAAGAGGAATTTCTATCTTTATAGAAGAGAGAAAGAATTTCTATCCCTACTTTAGCCAGCCAGCTTTTCCTAGAGATTTCAATATCATTGTCACTGGATATTTCCACTTGCAGCCTGCCCTATGGATTTAAGACTTGTCAATTCCCAAGGTTGCATGAGCAGAATCCTATAATAAATCTCTTACATATATATGTCCTGTTGCCTGTTAAATAGTTTTATTCTGGAGAATGCTGATTAATAAATCAGGTCAATATGATTATTGTATGTTTAACTTGCTGAAAAACTGCCAAACTGTTTTCCACAGTGACTGCACCATTTTACATTCCACCAGCAATGTACAAGGGTTCCTATTTCTCTGCATTCTTGCCACCACTTATTTTATTTTTTAAATAACACCCATCTTAGTGAGTGTGAAGTCATAGCTTCTTCATGAATATTTCAATGATTGTATGCATAAATGTGATTGCTGAAATACCTAAAATTCACTCTTATTAGATATTTAGGTATACTCACTTCTTACCAATATAAATAATGCTGAATGAATATTTTTTTGCTTTCAGATTTGTTCAATTTTCTGAATCTTCACTCTAGGTTCCTGGGAATGAAATTATTTGGTCACAATGTGTATTTCTAAAACTTTAATTGATATTACCAAATTACTTCCTAGAATGATAAAACCAATTTTTGTACCTCTGAGAAACAAAAAAGCAAGCTTTCATTTTTAAAACAGTGAACATTATGAATAATATAGTCAACTAATTTTTTTAAGTTTAATGTTATCTCCTTTTCTTGACTATTGAAGAGATTGAATGTTTTTCCTATCTTTATTATACTTTTAATTCTGTTTTGTTATTTTTCCCGTATGTTCTTAATATAGATTGAAATTTTCTCATTGTTACACACAAATCTATTGTTATGAATATGGAAATTTGTCTCCTAGTTTATTTGCCCTTTAATTTTACTTTTTCTATACCATGCTTAAACTTTTTAATAAACCAGTTTCATTGAGATATAAACTATATACAATAAAATGCAGCCATTTGCAATGCCAATTTGGTGAATTTAGACAGACATGTTCACCATCTTGACAGGTGTATACGTCACCACAACTAAGACATGGAATGTTTCTGATCTCTCCAATAAGCAATCTGCTAAATGTTTGCAGTCAATAATACCCCCCTCCTTGGGGAGTTCCCTACCAGAAACCCTTGATCTACTTTCTGTTTTTAAATTCTATGAAGTAGTCACTTGGTACGTGTTTTAGTTTCTCTTCTACCAAAACAAATCCCATACAATGGGTTGGCTTAAATAACAAGAAGTTATTGGCTCAGGGTTTTGAGGCTGGGAGAAGTCCTAAATTGAATTGTTAGCAAGGTGATGATTTCTTCCTGATGACTCTAGCATTCTGGGGCTGGCTGTTGATGACTCTTGGTCCTTGGCTTTTCTGTCACATGGTGCTGCATATGGGGTGATGAGTTCTCATTTCTCCTCTGATTTCATTTATTTCTGGATTCTATCTCTTCCCTTGACTTCCCCTTCCTTGCCCAATTTTGTTTGCTTATATGGACTTCTGCCATATTGGAATAATGCCCCCCTCATTCAATTTGGGCATACTTTAACTAATGACATCTTTAAGGATCTTAGGTTCAAATGGGTTCACACCTACAGGATCAGGAGTGATCTGAACATGTATTTTTTTTGGGGGGGGGCGGGAACGTCATTCACTCCCCACGAGTAAGTGTGTTTTTCTTTATAAGAAACTACCAAACTCTCTTCAAGTGGCTATGTCATTCTGCATTCCCATCAGCAACTTATGATAGTTCCAGTTAATGCATATCCTCACCAACATTTGCTATTATCAATCTTAATTTCTACTGGGTATGTAGTGGTATAT
Source organism: Myrmecophaga tridactyla (assembly GCA_004026745.1). Taxonomy (NCBI): domain Eukaryota; kingdom Metazoa; phylum Chordata; class Mammalia; order Pilosa; family Myrmecophagidae; genus Myrmecophaga; species Myrmecophaga tridactyla. Next base: position 837 of record PVIY010029929.1, on the reverse strand, counting down.
CATTGTGGTTTTAGTTTGAATTTCCCTAGTGATCAATGATTGAGAATCATTGGGCTTACTTTTTCCCCTCTTTTTCTTAAGGTAGAAGCTTGAGTTATTGATTTCTTTCTCTTACCTAATATTATAAATATTTTAATGCAACAAATCCCCCTCTTAACACCTTCCATCCCACAAATTTTGATATGTTGTGTCTTCATTATTTAAATTATTTTCTAATTAAAGAATGCATATTCTGTAGTTATTGAGTGTAGTGTTTTATAGATGCCAATTAGGTTAAAGTTGGTTGATACTGTTTTCAGATCTTTTATATCTTTATTGTCATTTGACTAGTTATTTGATTATTTACTGAAAAAGAAGTGCTAAAATCTCTAATGTGGTTTTGAATAGTCAATTTCTCCCATTTTTTACTTTTTTTGTTTCATGTATATTGGAGCTCTTTTATTAGGGCATGCATGTTTAAAATTGCTATGACATTTTGATGTATTGACTATTAATTATTATGAAATTCCCTTTATGGTCCAAGTAATACTCCTTGTCTTGAAGTCTTTATCTGGAGTTAATACAGCATTCTCTCATTCTTTTGATTAGTGTTTGCATGGCAGTCCATCTTTTTATTTTCAACCTATTTATGCCTTTGTACCTAAAGTGAGTGTCTTGCAGACAGGTATACAGTTGAAACTCCCCTTTTTGTTTATCTAATCTGACAGCTCTGCCTTTAAAGGTATTCTGTTCTCTTACATTTAATATAATTGCTGATATAGTTATATTTAGTTCTGCCATTTTGGTAATTTTTTTCATTTGTCTCATCTGTTTTGTGTTGATCAATTTTTTTTATTA
>PVIY010029928.1:0-31530 GCA_004026745.1 Myrmecophaga tridactyla | reverse complement strand
TGGCAAACACAGTCAGGGCTTCTCTCTCGGCTGGAAGGGCACATGGCGAATACAGCATCATCTGCTAGCTTTTTCTCCTGGCTTCTGGTTTCATGAAGCTCCCCGGGAGGCGTCTTCCTTCTTCATCTCCAAAGGTCACTGGCTGGTGGACTCTCTGCTTTGTGGTGCTGCTCTCTCTGAATCTCTCATTCTCCAAAATGTTTCCTCTTATATAGGACTTCAGAAACTAATCAAGACCCACTCAAATGGGTGGAGACATGTCGTCACCTAATCCAATTTAACAACCACTCTTGACTAAATCACATCACCCGGGGAGATGATCTCATTACAATTTCAAACATACAGTATTGAATACAGATTATTCTACCTTTAAGGAATGAGTTTTATATCAAAACATGGCTTTTCTTAGGGGGCATACTTCTTTCAAACCAGCACAATGAGATATCATTTCACACCTACTAGAATGGCCATTAATGAAAAAAACAAACAAACAAAAAACAGAAACGACAAGTGCTGGAGAGGATGTGGAAAAAGAGGCACACTTATACACTGTTGGTGGGAATGTAGAATGGTACAACCACCTGGAAGATAGTTTGACAGTTTCTCAGGATGCTAAGTATAGAATTGCCATATGATCCAGCAACCCCATTATTGGGTTTTTTTTTTTTTGGAGGACCTGAAGGCAAAGACACAAATGGACATTTGCATACCAATGTTTATAACAGAATAGAATTATTCACAATTTCCAAGAGATAGAAACAGTCCAACCATTCATCCATGGACAAGTGGTTAAACAAACTCTGTTATATACATATGATGGAATATCATGAAGCTGTAAGACAGAATAAAGTCATGAAGCATGTAACAATGTGGATGAAACTTGAGGACATTATGCTGAGTGAAATTAGTCAGAAACAAATGGACAAATGCTGCATGGTCTCACTAATATAAAGTAACATTAATGAGTGAACTTGAGAATAAAGTTGAGAACATTTGGTTATCAAGAGATAGAAAGAAGGTAGAGATTGGGCATTTGATGCGGAAGGAGTACAAAATGTTCAACAGGACATGTGGTAGTTAGATTCAGTTGTCAACTTGGCCAGGTGGAGGCACCTAGTTCTGTTGCTGTGGACATGAGCCAATGGTACGTGAACCTCATCTGTTGCTGATTACATCTGCAGTCGGCTAGGAGGCGTGCCTGCTGCAATGAATGATGTTTGCCTTAATTGGCTGGTGCTTAAATGAGAGAGTGCAACGTAGCACAGCCCAAGCAGCTCAGCATACCTCATCTCAGCACTCGCAGCTCAGCCCAGGCCTTTGGAGATGAAGGAAGAAATCACCCCTAGGAAAGTTGTTGGAACCCAGAGTCCTGGAGAGAAGGCCAGCAGAGATCATCCTGTGCCTTTCCCACGTAAGAAAGAACTTCAGTTGAAAGTTACCTGCCTTTCCTCTGAAGAACTAATGAAATAAATCCCCTTTTATTGAAACCCAATCCGTCTGGTGTGTTGCATTCCAGCAGTTAGCAAACTAGAACAAGAACTGAATGTAAAGATCCAGAAATGGATAATGCAATACTATCTGATGGTAGCACATTATTGTAAATACACTGAATGAAGCTGAGTGTGTTTATGGTTGAGGGAGGAGGGCTGGGGGCATGTATGACACCAGAAAGAAAAAATAGAGTATAAACACTAAGATGGCATAACTCGGTGATGCCTAGAGTGAACAATGATGGTGATTAAATGTACAAATATAAGAATGTTTTTGCATGAGGGAGAACATATGCATGTCAACATTGCAAGGATTGAAAAGGGGCTGATTATACAGGAAAAAAAACACAATCAGTGCGTACTAGAGTCTACAATTAACAGTAACATTGTAATATGCTTCCATTGAATGTAACAAAGACAATACGCCAAAGCTAAATGTCAGGGAGATATGGGGAAGCGGTATGGGATTCTTTGCAGAAGAAGTGGAAATATCCTCATGTTGATTTGGTAGTGAAGCCATGACTATGTGATTATATGAGGAACCATTAATTTTTTAATTAGGATGAATTGTATGATGTATGATAAAACTGTTTAAAAATGAACAGGGAGGTACAAGTGCTGGAGAAAATGTAGAGAGGGAGCTGTACCTATTCATTGTTGGTGGGGAAGTAGAGTGGTATGGCACTTCCGAAGGGGAGAGTGGTGGCTCCACAGGAGGCTAGGGGTGGGGTTGCCATAGGATCCTGCGAACCTGTAGTTTGGTGTATACTTGGGGAACTGAGAGCAGGGACAGGAATGGACATTTGCACACAGGTGTTTATGTTGACAGTGTTCAGGAATTGCAATGGATGGAGGTGACCTAAGGGTATATTAGCTGAAGACTGGAAAGGGGAACTGTGGTGTTTACATACAAAGAACTACTGGGCAGCTGCAAGAAGGAATGAAGTTGTGAGGCATGCAAATAGGTGAATGAGACTTGAGGACAGTAAATTGAATGAAATAAGCCAAAAATGAAAAGACAAATATTATAATGCCTCACTGATATGGACTAACAATAATGTTCAAACTCTGAGATTTTAACTTGAGAACATAGATTATCAGGTGAAGGCCTACTGTAAAGGTTCTTAGATTGTAATCTCTTACAGCAGACACATCCATTCCAGAGTTGTAACTGTTATTTCTAAATTCTGAGATGCTGAGCGATTTGTATATAACCTGCTTGTTCCCTGGAACTTTGGGTATCTGTGCGAGACATAGAGCTAGAGTTCTATAGCTATGAAAGCCAGCGTTACTCCATACAGCAACTGTTAAAAAAAAAATAGAAAAAGAGATTAGACTTCGATTAGAGATATGGGAGCTGGTCTGGGTAGGATTAAGGTAAAATAGGCTAAAGGGTAAAGGATGATATTGACTGTATTTTAAAACTTCAACTTCTATGTGAGACCAAAAATAGAGATGTTTATTTTGTACAAAATTTATATTTTCAGTAGCACACCATCTAATTTAACTTGTATTGTCAGTTTATTCAAGCACCAAATTACATGGAAATATGAATAGGGAGTGAGATCTTGTTGGTTTACACAGTTTGGTATGATGACCTGATACATCCCAGAGTAAGTTGGGCCAAAGATTAAAAAGTATTTGCAAAGTCCCCTTGAGGGAATAGGGAGAAAGGTGGAATTATTAAACTTCCCATCCTGGGGAAGACCTGATAATCTCACAAGCATTGATGGGACAGGCCTTGATCTCAGGGATTGCCCTTATGAAACTTATTCCTGCAGAGGAGAAGCTGAGCCTACTTATAATTATGCTAAAGAGTCACCTCCAGAGAACCTCTTCTGTTGTTCAGATGTGGTTTCTCTTTCTAAGCCAATTTGGCTGGTGAACTCTCTGCCCTCCTGTTTACATGAGACATGACTCCCAGGGGTGTAAATCTCCCTGGCAATGTGGGACTTGTCTCCCAGAATGAGCTGGGACCTGGCATCATGGGATTGAGAAAGCCTTCTTGACCAAAAGTGGGAAAGGAGAAATGAGACAAAGTTTCAGTAGCTGAGAAATTTCAAACAGAATTGAGAGGTTATGCTGGAGGTTATTCTTATGGATTATATAGATATTCCTTTTTAGCTTATGGTGTTGGAGTGACTAGAGGGAAGTACCTGAAACTGTTGAACTGTACTCCAGTTGTCTTTGTTCTTGAAAATGATTGAATAACTATATAGCTTTGACAATGTGACTGTGTGATTGTGAAAACCTTGTGTCTGATGCTCCTTTTTTTAATTATGTATCCTAGAAAAGTCATGTTTTAATCTTTTTTATTGACAAAAGATAACGACATACAAACAAGACCAAACATTCTTAACATATGAACATTCCATTCCTGGTATATAATTAATGACTCACGATATCATTACATAGTTGTACATTCATCACCATGACCATTTCTTAGAACATTTGCATCACTCCAGAAAAGGAAATAAAAAGAAAAAAGAAAAAACTCATACCATACCATAGCCCTTACCCCTTCCTCTCATTGACCACTAGTATTTCCATCTGATGCTCCTTTTATCTGGGATATGACCAAATAAGTAAAAAAATAAGGATAACAAATAAAAAAATGATAAGGGGGAATAAGGGACCTTAATATAATGATGGGCCTGATTTTTAGAATTATAATAAGGTATAGGTGACTTGTAGGTTAAAGTCTAAGCTACTGCACATGTCAGGCGGGCCCACTTTGGTTAGACCCAGTCTCAGTTATCAGATAACTTTGGACTTGGGGTGGGTTAGTTCTGGGTTGACCCAAGACCCTTCATTAATAAACATTAATTTTAATAAACATTATGGGCTGTCTTTAGTGATTCAAGACTCTGAAGTCGAAAAATAGGATAAATAGGTATAAATGAAGGTTAGTCACAGGTTTTTACAATCACCAGGGCAGAAGATAAAGGCTATACAATCATTATCAGAGATCAAGGCAGCTGAATTACAATTTAGACATTTCAGGAATTTCCCTCTGTCTACTCCAATATACCAGAAAGCAAAAATGAATATCTACATAATGATTCCGCAATCAAAATCACCCTTTAAATCCTATATTCTTTGTTACATTTCCTCCCTCTCATTTGGTAATTATCTCTCAATCTTCAGGGATATCTGGGTGATGATTCTCTAACTGCTTTAAGGCTATAAAGGGGCATTGTCATTAAACAGCAGAGGGTGAAACGATTGAACTGTTGTTCTTGGAGAGTCTGGTACTTCTGGGTTTCAGAGCTTCCCTGGCATTGGAACAATCTGGAGGCTTTAAGTTTCTGAAAAACAAACTTAATAGGCAAAAGTTTGTAGACCCCAGAATATCTTTTAAGGTTTGCAGGGATGCTGTTGATTGGGGTTTGCCATATTGTGGTAGTTCACAGTATCTGGCTGAAACTTGCATTAAGAGAAATTTCCAGAATGAGCTCTCCACTCAATATGAAAGCTCTTAGCAACTGAAACTCTATTTCTTTTTCCCCTTTTGGTCAACTAATCCACAATGCCAGAGCCAGTTACATTCCATGATGCCAGGGCCAGGCTTATACCCATAGAAATTATGTCTCATGAAGAGGGGAAGGTAAGAGTTTGGCTTAGAGAGAGGCCACATTTGAGTAACAGCAGAGGTTTTCTGGAGATGACAGCCAGGCACTAACTATAAGTAGGTTGAATTTGCTATTACAGAAATGAGTTGCATAATGGCAAGTCTCAAGATTGAGACCTTGATAGTGAGAAAGGGGAAAATTCAACTTCCCCAAGTAGAGAATTCTTGATATTCTCACAAGCAGTAGGGACAACCAAAGCAATAGGCTGAGCCCCCAATCTTGGGGGTTGTTCATATGAAATTTCATCCCACAAAGTAGGCTAAGCCTACTTAAAATTAGACCTAAGAGTCACCCCCAAGAGAACCTCTTTTGTTGCTCAGATGTGATCTCTCTCTCTCTAAGCCAATACAACAAGCAAACTCACTGCCCTCCCCTTCTCTACGTGGAATGACTCCCACGGGTGTGGACCTTCCTGGCAACCTGGGACAGAAATCCTAGAATGAGCTGGGACTCAGCCTCAAGGGATTGAGAAAAACTTCTCTACCGAAAGGGGGAAGAAAGAAATGAGACAAAATAAAGTGTCAATGGCTGAGAGATTCCAAACAGAGTCAAGAGGTTATCCTGGAGGTTATTCTTACGCATTAAATAGATAATACCTTTTTAGTTAAGGCATAACAGAGAGGCTGGAGGGAACTGCCTGAAAATGTAGAGCTGTGTTCCAGTGGCCATGTTTCTTGAAGATAATTGTATAATGATATAGCTTTTGCAGTGTGACTGTGTGATGTGAAAACCTTGTGTCTGATGCTTCTTTTATCTACCTTACATTCAGACGAGTAAAACATATGGAATAAAAATAAATAATAGGTGGAACAAATGTTAAAATAAATTTAGGTTGAAATGCTAGTGATTAATGAAAGGGAGGGGTAAGGGGTATATATGAATTTCTTTTGTTTTCTTTTTATTTGTTTTTCTAAATAGATGCAAATGTTCCAAAAAAATGATCATGATATGAATATGCAAGTATGTGATGATATTGTGAATTACTGATTATATATGTAGAATGGAATGATCAAAAGTTAAGAATGTTTGTGTTTGTTTAGTGTTTTTTGGTATTTTTAAAAAACTTTAAAAATTAATTTAAAAAATGAGGGAGAACTAAAGAATGGGAGAAAGATCAAAGGTGATGGTAGAGTTATACAGAGAAGGTAGGGTTTAACAAACAAGTAGGAGTGCTGAATCATTATATTGATATTTCCTTTAGTCTCCTGTATCTTAGAGCAGCTAGAAGTAAAAACCTCAAGTCATGGAAATGTAACCCATACCATACTCTGAAATCTGTTCTACAACTAAGTGTTGCAATGTGCTTTGAAATTTATTGCTTTTCCGTGTCTATGTTATTTTTCACAAAAAAGAAAAAATATATTTCTTCTAGCCACCAGTGTTTTGGAGCAGCTAGAACGAAAAATCTGAAATAGTGGAATGGTAACCCACAACAAGCCCTAAAATCTGCTCTGTAACTACTTGTTGAAGTGTATTTTGAAAATCATTGCTTTTTCTTTCTTTTCTTTGTATATATATGTTATATATCACAATAAAAAAAGTTTTAGAAAAATTTAGATTGAAATGCTAGCGATCAATGAAAGGGAGGGGTAAGGGGTATGGCATGTATGAATTTTTTTCTGTTTTCTTTTTATTTCTTTTTCTGAATAGATGCAAATGCTTCAAGAAATGATCATGATGATAAATATGCAACTATGTGGTGATATTGTGAATTACTGATTATATATGTAGAACAGAAAGATCAAAAGTTAAGAATGTTTGTGTTTGGTGTTTTTTGGTATTTAAAAAATTAATTTAAAAATTTTAAGCTTTACATTAAAAGCAGACTAAAAATTCACATTATTTTTTTTAACTTTTTAAATTGTATAATGCAACGTATATACAAAGCAAAGAAAATTAAAAAGCAATAGTTTTCAGAGCATACTACAACATGCAGACAATACACATTATTTTAACAGAGAGAAAATTAAACTTTAATTTTGTATATATATACCCAGTTTGACACAAAAGCTTTCTTTTTTAGAAATATATAATGAACAGACATTAAATTTTGGCCAGCACTGGCTATAACAGACAGAATTCACTTTTATAAACCATTTTTTTCTACAACTTTCTGTATCCATACAGAGTTTATAGCATATAATCACAAAGAAATTGGATAATAAATTCACAAAGCTTTTTGAACCTGCATATTTCTTCCAATAACAGTATTCATGAAGGGGAGGAGAGAGAGAGATTACAAAATAATGGAATAAGGAAAAAATTTATGCTTGGGTTTGGATCACAGTGATGCATCTATGTACTTTATACTCACAACACACAAATGATAAGTTTACAACATACTTATGTCTCAGTCCAATTCAGCACTACCTTCAAAGGTCAGAAAAGCCCCCAATTTTTTATTTAAATATCTTTAATTTAAGATATTTATAGATGGAAAAAAACTCAAATTTTTCATAACATCATTCCCAAGTACTAAATAATACCAGCAATATGTTCGTTTACAAAATTAAGCTATGGTTTCTAAAAAAACTAGTTCAGAGTTCTATTTATTTAAATGTTACTTTCTTATTTAAAGGTTTTACAAGAGTTACCTTTTCTATGAGGTCTTCTTAGGTCATTCTTTATTTATCTGCTTTTTAAATTCTTCCATCATTTTATTCAATTTTTACTACTGTCTTAAACTATGCCTTAGTACATGCATACTCTAACTAGAATATGAACTCTTTGAAGCTAAAAATTAAGTTTTCCCTATTTATGGCATTATTGACTCACAAAATATACTGATTGACATTAACAAAGGCACTTCAAATTCAAATTCTTCCGTATACTGAGGTAACAAAAGGCCAAGTAACTAAAAGCCAGATTTTTTGAAACCCTGGTGCTCAAGATTATAAAAACAATGCATTTATATTTCTTACTAAACAACTGATTTCTTAAATAGACTATGTTTGAAGTATTAGCATATTTTAAATTGTATTAAACTTTATATAAGTGTTATTATTACCAGGTACATTACTCAGTTTATAAGACTTTAACAAGTTTATCAGTATGCTTGTATAAATTTAGGGAGAACATACCCAAGCAGAATAAAATCACATTTGTTTAATTCTAAATTTATCATAAAATTCTTTTTAATGGAGGTTGAAAAGAAATCTCTTTGTTTGTATAATATCTTAAAATTGCAAACAACTTAAAAGTACATAGATTGTCAAGTTCTGGAAAATATACTGCAATTGTTTAATTTGACCCAAGTCTAAATCCAGGAAAACTTTTCCATATCTCTTAAAGATCTTTCATTTTACTTACTGAAATTTGATAATTAGATCCCAAGGCCATTTATATTTTAATAATGATCTGATCATTACAGTTACCACTGCAAAGGCATTAGTGGAAAAAAATAATATTAACAAACATAGCCTATTCAGCAGCATTTTTTATACTTCCCATTTCTAATCTCCAGGCCCAGTAAAAAAAATAATTCTAAACCACACCTCCCTTATCTTTCTGTGCCCAGCCCTCCCCCCATAATTGCTTCAGCTGGTTAGACCTCGGGGCAGAGACAGGTTGCACAGAAAGAATGAAGCTTGGATTGTTGAAAGTTTTAGGTGAAGGACCTGGAATTTTGAGAGTTTCTATGCCCTTCTTTAACTATTTCCATTTACTAAATTTATTTCACTAAAAACTGTGACAAGGACAATTGGAAAAGGTCTTTGCTTTTTCTAGAGACAGCCTTTTGACAGTTCTCTGCTACTTTAGGGAAATTCCGGGGGCAGTTTCTTTCTAATGTCCACGTTTGTTTACAGAAATTACAAAACTAAGGTTGGGAATTTTGCCATTCAGAGGGTTTTTTTTCTACTTTTCACTCTTTTTTTACTTCGGAAGTACCAATTTATATAAAACCATCTATTTATTTTTAAGCAATTCAATAGTTTTTCAAAGATTTTTGTTACTTTGTTATTACCTTCTAGAGGCATGAGAGTATACATTGAAAAGATAGACACTGAGAAAGTCAGTTACACAAGGAACAAACACAGAAATACTTTTTTCTTTGTTTGATTTTTGTTTTTTAATTTTTTTATTGTTAAATATAACATATATATGAAAAAACAACAAATTTCCAAGTACATGTTAACAAGTAGTTACAGAACAAATTTCAAAGTTTGGTATGGATTACAATTCCATGATTTTTCATTTTTTCTTCTAACTGCTCCAAGACACTGGAGACCAAAAGAGATATCAATATAATAATTCAGCTGCCATACTCATTTGTTAAATCCTATCTTCTCTGTTATACTCCTCCTTCTCTCTTTTTTCTTTTTCTGTGAAAAATAACATACATAGAAAAAACCAACAAATTTCAAAACACACTGCAATAATTAGTTGTAGAACAGATTTCAGTGTTTAGTATGGGTTACAATTCCACAATTTTAGGCTTTTATTTCTAGCTACTCTAAGGTACTAGAGACTAAAAAAATATATCAATATGGGAGTTCAGCAATCACACTCATTTGTTAAACCTGACTTTTTGTGTAACTCCCCCATCACCTTTGATATTTCTCTCACTCATTAGGGGTATTTGGGCTATGCCCATTCTAAATTTTTCATGTTGGAAGGGGCTGTTGATAATATGGGATAGGGGGATGGAATTAGCTGATGTTCTGGAGAGGCTGGCCCCTCTGCATTTCAGGACTTATTGGTCCAGGGACCCATCTGGAGGTTGTAGGTTTCTGGAAGTTAAACCTAGTGCATGGAGCCTTTGTAGAAACTTACATAATGCCTATCATGGTCAGGTTCATGTGTCAACTTGGCCAAGTGGTGGTACCTGTTTGTCTGGTTGGGCAAGTGCTGGCCTGTCTGTTGCGATGAGGACATTTCATAGAATTAAATCATGATCACGTCAGCTACATCCACAGCTGATTCCATTTGTAATCAGCCAAGGGGCATGTCTTCTGCAATGAATGATGCTTGATCTAATCACTGGAAGCCTTTTAAGGAGGATTCAGAAGAAACAGGCTCTCTTCCTGCTTTGGCTGATGAGCCTTTCCTGTGGAGTTCATCCAGACCCTCCATCGGAATCATTGGCTTCACAGCCTGCCCTGTGGATTTTGTATTCTGCGTTCCCATGGTCACATGAGACACTTTTATAAATTTTATATTTGCAAATGTTTCCTGTTGATTCTGTTTCTCTAGAGAACCCTAACTAATACAACTCCCTAGGTATTCTTTAGGATTGGCGGGAATGATTTTGATTGGGGTTTGGCAAGTTATGGTAGGTAGCAATGTCTAACTGAAGCATGCATAAGAATGACCTCCAGAGTAGCCTCTTGACTGTATTTGAACTCTCTCAGCCATTGATACCTTATTGTTACACTTCTTTTCCCCCTTTTCGTCAGGATGGTATTCTTAATTCCACAGTGCCAGGGCCAGGCTCATTCCTGGGGGTCATCTCCCATGCCACCAGGGAGACTTCACCCCAGGATGTCATGTCCCATATAGGGGAGAGGGCAATGATTTCACTTGCAGAGTTGGGCTTAGAGAGAGAAAGGCCACATCTGAGCAACAAAAGAGGCCTTCTGGAGGTGGCTCTTAGGCATACCTATGGGTAGGCTAAGCTCCTCCACTACATAAATAAGCTTCACAAAGCAAGCCTCAAAATAAAGGGCTTGGCCTATTGATTTGGGTGTCCCTAATGTTTGGCATGGTATCTGGGGTTTCCCTGGTGGTAAAGTTTAATGGTTCCTTATTTTTTCTCCCATTCCTCAAGGGGCTTTGCCAATACTTTTTTATTATCTGCTTAATATATTCTGGGATATGTCCAGGCATTACATTAAGCTATATGGAATTAAAGGCTCTCATTCTTATTCTGGGCTCCCTGTATTTGGAATGTTTAAATGATTTGTTCAGACAGGTTGAGTTAGACTATGTGCTGCAGAAAACCTAGGTTATGAACATAATAAAACTTTCTTCCTTTGGTCTCAAAGAACAGGTTGAAGTTCCAAAATACAGGCAATGTCTTCCTTAACCCTGCATTCTGAATTCCCTTAATCCCAACCTGGTCTGCTTCATTCTTATCTCTAAATACCAGGTTATACATATACAAAACAGGCCCTCAAAATCTAGAAATAACAATTACCACTCCAGGCTAAATGTGCTTACAATCTAGGCCCAAGTTTTCTTATAAATTTTCTAAATGAGATCATACAATATTTGCTCTTTTGTTTCTGGCTTATTTTGCCACACCAAATGTCCCACAGGTTCAATCACATCATTGCATGCCTCACAATTTCATTCCTTTTTGTAGCTGCACCATGTTCGATTATATGTATACACCCTAAAAGATAAGTACTTTTGAACCATAATCGCAATATCATTGCCCCATCAAAAAACAAACCAACCCAAAAAATCTGGAACTTGCATTCTAAAAGGAGAGACAAACAAGCATCAAAAAAGTAAACAAATAAATAATGTTAAGTAATCAGGCCCAGGTGATGGGATAGAGACTGATCATCTTTTGGGTGGTCAGAGAAGTTCTCTGTGAGGAGGTGACACTTGCTGAGGGATATGAAAGATACAGTGAGAGCTATCTAGAGAAAGAGTGTTCCTGGCAGAGGCACCATCCACTGCAAAGCCCTGAGACGAGCTTTGTGTAGCAGGAGTAGCGATGTCTATGGGGCTAGAAGGAATGAGTGAAAGGAAGAGCAGAAGGACATGATTTTTGAATGGTCACCAGGGGCCATGATAAAGAAAGCTTCAGAGTTTATTTTAATTACGTGGGACAGGTAGCCATTGGAGGGTTTTGAGCAGGGGAGTGACATAACCTGATTTATAATTGTAAATCAGTCCAGCCACTTTGTAAAGAATAGAAAGTAGGAGAGCAAGTGTGATGGAGTGTAGTAGCAATGGATATGGTAAGGAGTGATTTTGTTTCTAGATATGATTCAAAGCTGGAACTGACAGGATTTGCTGGCAAACCAGGTGCAGGGTATATGAGAAAGAGATAAGGCAAGGTTGACTTTGAGATTTTTGGCCTGCTCAATTAGTGTCATTTACTAAAGTGGGGGATATTGGGACAGAGCAGGTTTGGAGAGGGAGCCATGCACTCCATTTTGGGCATATTAAGTTTGAGATGCCTTTTAAACCATCCAAATGGAGACTTCAGATAGGCAGTCAGATCAGTAACTCAAGAGTTTATGGGAGAGAGGAGGATCGGATCTATAAACTTGGGAAATATCAGTGGATAGATACTATTGAAAGCCGTGGGCCCACCCATGTAGTGAGTGAGGATAGAGAAGAGGAAATCACCCATGTAGTGAGTGAGGGTAGAGAAGAGAAAATGTCAAGAAGAGGAAAGGATCCAGCCTAGACCCTGAAAAGAGGCCAGTGAGTTAGGGAAGAGCCAGGAGAGTGGGTGCCAGGAGCCATGAATTGGGCACATCCACTGTGAGATTGATAAGATGAAGACCGAGAAATGACTGGTAGATTGGACTAAGTGGTAGTCATTGGTGACCTTGACAAGAATGGATCTAGTGGGGTGATGGGAACAAAAGCTTAAGTGTAGTGGATTCAACCGTGAACGGAGGGGAGGAAGAAGAGACAGAGAAACAGAGTTGTCCAGTGATAGCAGATGAAGAACGTAGAGTTAAAGGAAGTTGTATGGTGTGTGTGCATTTAATGGGAGTTACATCATGTTTATATGCTAACAGGAGTAATTTAGCAGAGTGAAAAACCAGTGGTGCAGGAGAGAGAGGGATAATTGCAAGAGTAAAATCCCTGAGTAGGTGAGACGGGACAGGGAAGCTGGTGCACAGGTCAGGGAAATTTATAGGATCATAAGAGTGCCTCCCTTTTAACGGGGGCGGGCGGAGGGCAGGCAGAATATCTGAGTAGAGCTACAGGTAGATTGACAGATCTCATGGTTGGGGGATGTGGAAGTTCATTTCTGACCATTTTTATTTTCTCCATGGAACAACAGACAAGGATGTCAACTACAAGTGAGGTTTGAAGAGGTAGGGAGGTGGGAGATTTGAGGGGAGGAGTAGGTATGTGGAAGAGTGAATTGACTTCAAGTCTGTGGTAGGATTGCTGGGTAATATTGAGGGTCTGCTTGAGATCTGTGCCCTCCAGTAGATGATATTCAAAGTCAGAACTCTGATTGTGTTTTTCTTCTCTTTCTACAATGCAGCAACTCTCCAGACACTGAGGGCTACACATTACTGCAATCACCCAGGACATCAGTCAATCTAATCACTTAATTTATTTATTATGCATAAATGTATATCACCATTTATTAATGAATTCATTCAATTATTTTCATTGAGTTTCAGGCACCACTTTAGGTACTGGGGTTACAACAGTGAACAAAACAGGTCTCTACCTTCAGTGAACTAATCTTCCACATTGTAAAAGATATGAGCTCTCATCTTTGGTGAACACAAATCCACAGTGGAAACCAATTAAGTGGAGGTTTCCATAGTTAAGCACTTAGAACTGGAGTTCCCTAAATCCTTAGAAGAATATTAAGGCCCCATGATGTTTTGGGCCAGCAGAGGAGTCAAGCAGATGCAGCCTGTTTCAAGCTGTGCATTTTTATTTCTTTCCCACTGGTGTTGCGCTGGTTCCATGGAATCGGGCCAAGTGCAGCAGACAGAAGAGTAATCTGTTGGAATTTTTGTCTCCAATGTCAGAGCAAGGATTCATTATTATCTCCAGAAGAGCATGAATTAATTGAGCATTGTAACAAAATGGGGTCCGCTCTAGTAGCTTCATCCAACTTCTTAGGACTTCAAAAACCGTAGAAAATACAACTTCCTTTGAACTTATGAATACATCCAGAAGGCAAACACAGCATACACTAAAAAGGGCTTATTAACAGACTGGTTGTCCTCATTTGCTTTTCCTTTTCTCTCTTCCTTTTCATTTCCTTCCTTTTCTCCCACTAATTTTCATCTGCTTTGTATAAAATAAAATCTCCTAGAAATACACTGGCTCAGGAAGCCACCCTGTCATTTCGACCCCAGCCAGCAGTCCCTGCGAAGTAAGCTGGCTTTCATTTAGAGTTTCCTTCTGATTTGAGGCATGTAGATTAAAAAAAAAAAAAATACGGAGAGGGGGGTGGGAGGGTGGACTGTGAAGTCCCTCTAGGGAGAGATACGGGTCCTCTTCTAGTGACCTCAGACGTCACAGTTTTATTACAAAGAACAAGAATAAAGTGCTTTCCTGTTAGGTCCAGAACCAAAATCAGGAATGGAATGGATGGGCTTTGTGCTTCCTTCATTTGTGTTAGCAGGCACTTCTGACCTGTCGTTTCATAAAGGGAATACTGGAACATGACAGGATTTTTACTTAATTGTTATCCAAGCAGCATGTCTCCATGCCACATCCATCTCTGTACAGTAGGTGTCAGCCATGCACAGCTTTTCTCTTCCTAAATCCTTATTTGTGAGAAAATGACCCTTTCACTCATTCACTCTCTGATTAAGGGGATGAATTTCTTCTCCTCTTAAGCACACAACCAACAGTAAACAGTCACCCAGGTATTGGAAACGGAGTTGTACTAAAACTCTGTTCTATTTGGAAATGGCTAAACTGAGGACCGTGTGACAGGTGTGACAAGTGGGGAGGCGGGGGCGGAACTGGTTGTCCCTGAACAGATATTAAGTGCTGGCATCAAGGTGGGTCGCTAAAAGGCACAGTTAAGACACTAACTCAAGAAGATTTGGGCAGGGCCCTGCTCAAAAATCTTCTGTTTTCCTCAAGTAAAAGAAGGTGAAATATCAACAAGTACCTAACGTATGCCATTGACATCCCGCATGTCAGTGAATAGACCCTCTTGCGTTGACCTCTGATGAGATACTCTTCTGAGCCTCAGCTTCCCAATCTTTAAAATGGGAAAAATAATTGTCTTGTCTACCATGGTTTTCAATGAGGAGGAAAAAATTTGAGATGCTGTGTTTGAAACGATTTGTAGACTGTAATGCACTTATTTAAATGTAAAGGGTAGAGGGTGCGCGGGTAGTTCAGGGGTTAGAATGCCCACCTTCCTTGTAGGAGACCCAGATTCGGTTCCCGGACCATGCACCTCCCCCTCCATAAAAGTAAATGTAAAAGGTAAAATAAAACTATAAAGGCAGATATAAAAACTGAATTACAAATAAAAAAGAATTCAGTGCTCAAAATTTAATAACTTCTTCAGTTCATCATTTTTACAGATTTCCTTCACAGTACTGTACCACGAACTTTCTTCCTCTCCTGTGTTCAATCTCAGTTGGGGATTTTGACATACTTAGGGTTTATTTCACGAGACGATCCCAACCTGAAGCAAGATACACAATATGAATGCATCCTTTGAAGGAGGGGAAGTCCCTCTCCTAGCTTTTACACTGCACTATCAATAGATAGTCATAAGTCACTTAAATTCCAAATGCTAAAGGAATAGAAATATTAATCTTCAACAACCTCTTCTTGTGGATTTGGCGAACTTAGGATCACTGTATCACAAGAATATATCCAATCTGGGAACCTCTCCCAGCCTTAGCTTCACGGTGCATAATTTGAGATTTCTAAATCTTACCATATTTTGGTTGGTTTGCACTGGTTTGGGCCAAGAGACCTCAAAATCATCACATTCATGTTTTATCCCCCATCTTTTAAATTAGAAATAAGAAGCATTTCTGAAATAATTCACATTTGAGAAGCAGAAAGAATGCTGAAATCTGAATGGAAGTCTTTGATTGTTTTGTTTGTTTGATTTGTTTATTATCAGATTGTTTAAAAATTAATCCAAACTCTCCCTTAACACTTTCTAATGTTGTTGAGAAAGGATAAAGGCAATTTAAACATTTTTCATTTCCCATGACTCAGTCCCTCCCGTGGAGTTCTGTGCTATATATTCCCTACCTTGTCTGTTCCTTTTGTTGAAAATCCTTTTTACATCCCCCCCGCCACTTTCAGTTTTTTGTGGGGTTTTTTTTGCTGAGACTTTCAGTTTGCTATATCTTGAACTGAAAGAAGAAGGGGTTGAACTCCCAACCTTTGAAACCTCTTAATACTTGCTGAGTGATCAGGGTCAGAGTGAAAAGACTGATCTGGACTTTTACCCACTTGGAAAAGCCCTTACTTCAATAGTTCTTTTTATTTTCCTTAAAATCCAAAAAAAATTGGAACATATCCAAAAGATGAGCCCATATTTCTGTAGTTAATGTTCGGCTTGGGGAACATTTTTTTTTTTGTATGCTGTATAGTGGGGGTCACTTTTCATTTCATTCTTTCTACATGTGACTCCCATTGTTGTAGCACCATTTGTTGAATTTTTTTGGGGGGGTGGGGGAAAGTGCATGGGTGGGAATTGAACCCCAGTCTCCCACATGGCAGGCGAGAATTCTACCACTGAACTACCCTTGCACCCCCCGGAACTTTGTTTTTTAGACCCACTTTAAAATAAAATAATTTTGCAAAACAAATTTAATACAGATTCTACATGATTTTATTTTAGATTTTTAGTGCTTTCTGCTATATTGCTTCATGCTTTTGTTTCAATGTACTTTATAACTATAAACAGCCATCATTGCTGTCACCACCCGGCAGCAGTTTCAGGGTGAAATTCTTTAGGGAAGCCAAGGCACAATATCAATATGATAATAAATTAGTGCATTTATTCACTGATGCAACCAGGTTTTGTGTCATTCTCTCCTGGGCCCATGTAGGAGTCTTTTTTTGGTGCATCTCAGCTAACCCTAAATAAGAACTGTGAACAGAGGCTACCACCTCTTCCTAGTGATTTTGTTCCCTCTACACTCTTCAGAGCTCAGAATTACATGAGATGAACCTCTTTTCCATTATTCTTAATTCTTTATGCCCCACCCCTCCCCCACACACACACACTTTCAGAAACTTGAAGACAATGTTCCTACAACCTTCTCAATTCAATTGTATCCTTACATGATCCGGACTTAAATATTTCAGTACATTGGCTTGTTTATCTCTGACGGCATCAAAAGTGCCCGAACAACTGTTCCCTCGTTTCTAAAGCTCCCAAATGCTGTCCTGTAACGTTATACTGGCTACTGAGCTCTCCCGGAGCAGTGGACGTGGAAGTATTTTGCTTCCACTCCGCTACAAGGGAAAAGATGGAGAGAGACGATTACAAAGGGAAATATTTTAATCCGTTTTTTCAGAGCTCTTTGGGGGCTGCGTGCCGATATTGAAATCAAAGAGGAGGGAGGAGACAGGACTCAGGATGGAGAGGGACGGAGGGGGGGCGGAGCCTCGATCAGCAAATAAAAGCGCTTGCAAAAAGGCGAGCCGGTTCACGTGTGCAGGAGCCTCTCTCCCGCGACCCAGAGAGATGGGGCTGTGTGTGCCGTAAGGACAGAGGTCGGAAGAAGGAAAACAGAGACGAGAAGACAGGCAAGGAATTAGAGGACATCAGGCAAAAGCAGAAGGCAGAGAAGGGGAGGGGAAGAGAAATCCACGTCAGGTGGAAACAAGATCTAGACCAAACCGGTCGGCTCGACAATTTGTTTTCCTGAAAGAAAAGAAAGTACCTGAAGATTGTCTTTTTTTTTCTTTTTTTTCCTTTAGTTTATGACAACTACTTATATCCTCATTATAAACGAAAAGGCTAAGGGGAAGTAAAGACAATCTGCCTTACTGGGTGGAGAGCTGAAGGGAAATCTAGATTTTTTTTTTTTTTTTTTTTTTTTGGTACATCTGAAATAAGCCACAGCCGGGTACACAGAACCCTGGTTTCTGAAGATCTACATCCCTTTCAGGAAAATTCCAGAGGGAGTAGCTGGTACAGTTCCACCTTTTTATTTAAATATGTATGTCTCTTTTTTTTTTCCTTTTTAACAACACTTTTCTTGTCCGTAAGCACGAGTGACAAGAACGTGTCAGTCCAGAATAGGAATATTTTCGATTTCCTCTTTGATCTGCTTGTGTCTTTTTAAGAGGGTAGGAGTGGTCCTTATTTCGGAAAAGGACATTTTCATTTGAAAGACTCTCTTTAGACAACTTTCACACACGCACACACACGTTTAGACAGAGGGGTACCTTGTGGAGGTTGCAATTCTCCTAAGAAAGATGGAAAAAGGCGCCAGGCACCGCAGCAGCACTGAGAAGCGCCCGGGTGGGAGCGAGCCGGAGGCCAGCCCAGACGACGGTTCCGGAGGGGGCGGAGTGGCCCTCAAGAAGGAGATCGGATTGGTCAGCGCTTGCGGTATCATCGTGGGTGAGTCCAATTCCTTGTCCCACCGACCATCCTTACCTCCCCCCATGCACGTTTGGTGCGCCTCTTGTGGAACCATGACACCTCTAAGGCACTATTTTGGCTTCCTACTCTCTTAGGAAAGGATTGTCAGTCACTTTGCTATAACCCAGTCTGAATGGTGAAGTTTGAGAGGTATAGGAATGAGCAGATGACCTGTATCGTAGATCTCTTCATCCAAGCCAGGCTTATCTGTTTTGTCCAGTGTTCAGAGAATGGAGCAGATATGGGTCCCCAATCTGGCTGGTGGTCAGCATCCCCCAAGACTTTGCTAAAAAGGAAGGTCTCTGGGCCCCACCCTTGGAGGCTCTGATTCAGTAGACTTAAAGTGGGACTGGGGGCCTAAATTTTTAACGAGCACTTAGGTCGCCATCTCCTCAGCTGTCTGTGAACTGGCTTTCGAGACGTATCTAGTGGCTATCTTCTTGTTTCTGTTCTGTGTGACACTGTGGTCCTAGAGGGTGTGTAATAATAATAAAAGCAACCACGGCAATAATAATGCCTTGCACTTCTATAGCTTTTTCCATCTTAGGCAGCACATTTGCTCTGTGAAGTACATGTGACAGGGCTGTTGTGCCCATTTCACAGATGAGTAAATTGTAGAAGAAAAGAGCAGCAAGACTGTACCTTCCTATAAATGTATAATTGGCAGTTTCTCGGGTTGCCTAATGGAGTGAACCTTTCTCTTAACACCATGGGGGTCCCTGTGAATTCTCAGAGGAAATCAGGTGTAAGTAGAATGTGGAGTTGAGGAGGGACTGATGGATTAAATATGTGTTCTGGCCGGGAGGCTCTGAAGCTGGGCAGTCTGGGTGTCCTAGGGAGGGCCAGAGCAGGTCAATCTGACCCTCTGTCTGCGTTTTCCAGGGTAGGGTCCTAAATTAGGCAGCACATCCTCCTCTTTCCAGAGAGACCCTGGAGATGGATGGCAGGTAATGGCTCATTACTGCTTGCAATTCACAGGAAGAAGCCAGCAGTGTGAGAGTTTCTCCTACTGTCTTTGCTAGAGGGCTTTACTTTCTTTCCAGAGAAAGAGGTGCAGGACTTGTCAGGCCCAGAGAGATTTCTGGGTTCCCTTGTGAAGGCTTATTCTGTCCTAGTGCCCACGAACCAGTTTCTTTGGGTGCCCCCGTGTTCCAGGCAGCAGAAGAGAGTCATTTTTGGCACCTGAGCAATAATGACACTGGAGAACACACTTGAAATCAAATAAAATCAGGACAGCATTCAGATAATCCTCTTCACCTTGACGCCCAGACTTCAGTGATCAGCTATCGCATTCCGTTTTCCAAATGAATTCCCATTTTTTCTAATTCTCTGACTCTGGGAGGTTTTCCAGGCATCGACAGACAATGATATTTAAAAAAAAAAAAAATTATAGTCATGATCTGAATCTCTTTAGCTTGTCTTTGTCTCTCCTTTAATTTATCTATTGCTCTTTCAAAAATGAGATCAGCAAAGTACTCAGTATGTACAACACATTCCAATTTATGGTCTGTAAATAACCCTAGAGCCTGTTACCTCTTTCACCATTTTGACTGATAGGATTAAGCAGTTTCCTGTGAGAAGATTCTGATTCATACACAGATGTGCACGCCCACATGCACACAAACACACTCAAATCTCCCTCCTCCTGCCTCAGCCTTGCGCACCCGTCCATATATATGTCCAGGAATTCAAGGGTAAGGGCATTTTCCTACATGCTGAGGTTGTGTTGTCTCTTCCTTTTATGTTTTTCTAAGATTATGAGAAAGTGGGACTGTTCAGGTACAATAAGTACAATTTCAGTTGGGTGGATGTTACCACTGATTTGTCTGAAACCTCATGGAAAATAGTTCATTGTGAGAACAGGCCTCAAGCTCCCCAGGGTGTCATTACAGTTACAAGAATAACAATTCTGGTATTGTATGGTGAAAAGAGATCCTAAATATGCCATTTCAGAGAAATCAGGATATTTTTCCTGAGTGTGAGACTTGTGAGCTTAGTAGACACTATACTGCCACCAGTTAAGGTAGGAAAAGACACAAATTTATCTTCTAGGATGATATGAGGGCAAAATCCTTTCCACTTTCCCTCCTGCCTGGCTATTGAGTTGCAGATATGCCTGCTTGTTCTCAGCTGCCCTGTTCTCTTCTAGAGGGGGTTCTGAGTGGATAATAGTGATTCAAGTTTTCTCAAGACCAAATACAAAAATAGAAGAGCATTTTCTTTGTAGAGTTAAGTGATCTGAGGTTCAACATCGACACTATGGAAGAAAGAGAATTAAAAGGTAAAAAGAAAAGGAAATTTCCCGAGTGAGTCAGATGATGAAATATAGGAAAATAGCATTTGCCACATATCTATCTGTCTTGCACGTATCAGACTTAGAAGGATAAGCTAAGCTGAATGTTTCACACAAGTTCAAAGAGTTCAAGATTCATTCGTTCACAGTCATCATTGATTATCTAAAGTAAGAACTGCAGAATGACAGGTGTTATAGGAATATAAAACTAACTGGTAAAGGACTCATGCCCTAGATTGAGACGCCATCCTGGAGGTTATTCTTAACGCATTGTATGAATATTCCTTGTTTAGTTTAAGGTGTATTAGAGAGGCTAGAGGGAACTGCCTGAAACTGTAGAGCTGTGTTCCAGTAGCCATGTTTCGTGATGATGTTTGTATAATGATATAGCTTTCACAGTGTGACTGTGTGATTGTGAAAACCTTGTTCTGATGCTCCTTTTATTTACGGTATTGACAGATGGGTAAAAAATATGGATTAAAAGTAAATAAATAACGGGAACAAATGTTAAAATGGGTAGATGGAAATTCTACTGGTCAATGAGAGGGACGGGTAAGGGGTATGGTATGTATGAGTTTCTTCTTTTTTCTCTTTATTTCTTTTTCTGGACTGATGCAGTTGTTCTAAGAAATGATCATGGTGATGAATATACAACTATGTGATGATATTGTCAGCCATTGATTGTACACCAAGTATGGAATGTTCACATATTAAGAATGTTCATGTTTGTATGTTGTTTGGTTTTATCAATAAAAATTTTAAAAAAAGGATTCATTCCCTAGAGTTACTCGTAATCTGATTGCGTAAATGAGTTTCCTATGCAATAAACAGAGAACATAGAAAATCAATAATATACTTGTGTAAGAGATGAAGAAGGGCAAAGTGAAGTGAAATGGCAGGAAACGCAAAGAAAGAAAGAAAGGGTCCCATCAAGAACCAAACTGAGAAGGATCTTGAAGGATGTGGGGAAAGAGGAAGTGGAGAACATGATTTTGTAGGTAAAAGGATTATAACTAAACGTATTTCCTTGAGCATAGCTGCATCTAACACATCTCTGAGTCTTTGTTGCTTACCAGAGTATCTGACTTGGAACAGTATAATCACGACATCGTGATTGTGAAATTACACAATCATTATTCAAATGCTTGTGGAATTTAATGGACTCAGACAAGAAACTCAAGATGGTAGTAATAAGCATTTATCTGAAGGGCTTTTGAGAACCTGGCTTGAAAATCCTTAAACTAGGGATAATTTCATCAACCTGACAATTAGATTGGAATGTTTTATTTTTTTAATATTGCCCTTGCCCTAACCTAATTAGACTCTTAACTCCATGTACTTGGCTAAGGAAATCCAAAAACTTGTTGGCAGCAGGTGAACTTAGATTTCTCCATGAATATGGAGCGCCCCCCTCTAAAAAGAGTTTGAAGGAGCAACAAGATTCATCATTTAATAATACTAAATCTACTGTTAATAGCTGCCACTATTAAACACTCGCTTTATGTCAGGCACTAATCCGGTCACCTAACATACATTATCTTATTTATTCCTCACAATAATCCTGTGTGCTATGCACTTATCATCCCTCCCTCCAGATAAGGAAGTAGAGGCTCAGTAGGATAAACAACTTGCTGAAGGTCACACAGCTAGGCAGTATTAGAATCAGAATTCAAACCCAGAGCTTATCTGAATCCTGAATCAAGCTCTTGAACATTATTCTCTACTGTCTCTTTTTTTATGTTCTATAAGTCCTCTGTTTTTCTTCAGAACCTGGGCCGAGATCCTTATTTGATTTTATAGGTGAAGCAATTAGGGTTTTGTTCCCAGTGAGGACATGCCCTGGTGTTGGATTGCTGAGCAGTCAACTGGGAGTGGGAGAAGATGATGATATTCCTCGTGCAGTTGCGGGAAGAGTTGGGGTGAGCCCGAGGTGCATTGGCTCAGCTACTGGGGGATCTGGCCAGCACGTTACCATCAACTCTTCCATGTGCACACCTTCCCTTTTGAACCAGAGCTTTTTCCCAGCCGTGTATGTTAGAGATATCCACAGAGTTCCTGGATATTTAAGTCTCTTTATACCCAGAATCTAGGCCTGAAAGCAGGCAGACAACTACAGAGTCTGAAGGAAAATGTTCATAATTTGTCTGACCATTTTGTCTTTAGTACAATGTATGCTCAAGGAAAAACGGGTATGTTTGCTGCAGGGCAATAGTGAATGCAGGTCTGGCTGCTTTGAATCTAAATCACTGTCTCCAACTAACAGAATTTTTTGAAGAAGCATTTATTGAGCTCTTTCCAAATGCCAGTTCCTGGATTATAAGCACTTTACTATCTTCTTATTTAATCCTGACCACAGTTCTATGGAAGTAGATATTACAGTTATCTACATTTGAATTGAGTCACAGAGGTAAGTAATTTTCCCAGAGCCACGCAGTCTGACTCCATAGCCAGAGCCTGGTGTCTGTGTTTGTCACAGGCAACTGGGGCCACAGAGAAAGGTAATCCGGAGCTTGGAGTCTAGAAAGACCATGAATGTCTGATATTGAAAAAGTTTGGCAAAACTTTTTTTTTCCCTTTTAGGATATCTGCCAACAGAAATGTGTAAGTGTACTATACTGAAATGGCAGTGTCCTAACTTGGAAAAATTTTACGTCCCAAAGATTTTCAGGCCTGTGTGGTCCATTCCACTTTAGAAAATTTTATATTCCAGTCTCTAATATGATGTATTAGTTTTCAATCCCCAGATTTTTTTTACAACTCACATCTGTGTTTTATTGTACTCTAAAATATACAGGAATCTTGATATACTGGAAGAGTACAAGTAAATGCAGTATTCAAGCTGCCAGTTTTTCTATATGTGCTCCATTAATTCTTCAAAAAAACCCACAAAATTATCAAATAGATCAAAATACTGTTCTGTGTTTTCACAGTTTACATTCAGAAAAACCAGCTGATAATTTCCAATGTCATAAAGTTCCCAGTTTCACAACCCAAAAAGAATAAATTGAAATAGGATCACTTTTTTGGTATTTATGGAATTTTACCCAGACCTGTAACACCCCCTACATGTATGAAATCACTGTCACTGGAAAAGTGACATTGACCAGGAGAAGGGAGTATAAAAATTGCTTCTTATGTTTCTACTTCAAAAAAAATTTTTTAAACCCGAAGGGATTAGGATTTGATTCATTCAGGGCAAAAGCATGTTTAAACTAAAACTTTCATTGTTCTCAAAGAAAACTCTGAGACAGAAGCCAGCTATGAGGCTTGTCAAAACAAATATATTATGGTATGGAGAGAAAGGCAATGTAATAATAGTAATAATAAGTAGCCACCATTTGTTGAGCACTTACTGTGTACCTGGTGTATGATACCTGATCAGTACTTAATGAGCATTCTCACTGAATCCCGTGAAATAAGTACCACTATAGAAAGAGAGTGTTCAGATGGGTAGGTAGCTGGGAGATGGGAGAGCCAGGATTCCCGCCCAGGTATTGAACCGTAAGCCACTTGCTTAACCAGAATCTCCACAGCCTGGCACGCAGGGTGGCTGGGGAGCAAGGATCCTAGGACATACTTTCCACCTCCAGGAACCAGGGAGTTCAAAGAGCAGTTTGGTACTGCTTACGGCTGGCAGAGTTACCGTACATACCCTCCAAGAGCAAAGGTATACGGAAAGGTTGACTAGCAGGAGACGCTTAGGGGTGTGGAGAAAGAAAATAGGAACCTGGCAGGTTGGGGGGAGAAAAAAAGCATCCCAGAGACAGAACCAAACAGCCCATTTAGAAGAACCAAAAATACCCTGTACCCAAATCAAATGACCTTCTCAGAGAGGGACCAGATATACAGCTTTTAAAATTAAACCAGCTTATTGAAGTGGGGTGAGGTTTTCCAAAGTTGCCAGGCTAGCGAGGTTTTCTGCTGTTCCTCTGAGAGATAATCCAGCAGCACCGCTGCCTAGGAAAAAATGTCTCAGGAATTTCTGTTGTTGCTGCCGTCATTGTGTTGGTGGTGGTTGCGGGGGTTGGGGAGTGTCTAGAAAATGGGCACGAGCAAATGATTTCTGAACTATAGAAAACAACCACGGTTTAGGAAACCAGGGAGGCTAGGAACTATTCCCTTCCAAACTCACACCTCCCTGCTGGGCACACAGGGCAAGGCCCATGCTTTGTTCTCCTCCCAGGACATACCTCCAGAGATGGCCCCTGAACCCCTTATCACTGAAGATGCAGAAATGGCAAACCACAGACTGCTCCTGGGCTGCGGGTAGGGTGGGGCTGCTGCTCACAGGATTTGGGGTCATTCCATATTTAAACATTCCACAAACACTCATTGAGCACGTTATATGCTAGGCCCTGGTGAATTTTAGTTCTAAGAAGCAAAATAATCCCTCAAGTCTATTTTAAGCTGTCTTATTTATAGAACGAGTGACGTGTGAACTGAAAAAGCTTTATTGATCCCATCTTATCCTTCATCCTTTGTCACAGACACAGTCTTCCCATTGGCTTGCTCCCTGCTTTAAATGTCCTGGCATGAGAAGTGATGTCACTTCTAGGGAGAGGGTTTCACAACCTGAAGACATACTGGCAACCTCACTCTGAGCTGCAGGTCTCAAAGGCAGGCTACCAGAGACAGTACATAGCTGCAGAGTTACTAATGCGCTTATCTCTTGTATATTTATGCATATATTAAGGTGCTTACTGTATATCTACAGAATGCATAAATGCTCTAGCTGCTTCTGTAGAGCACACATGGTTCTGTATAACATGTTTGGAAAGCCCCTGATATAGGCAGGTTGGATTGCCTTAGGGATAAGGAGGCATTTGTTAAGGGGTCTTGCTGCTGGAAGTGGAAAGCTTAGAATGGATTTCTCCATGGTCTGCATCAGTGTTTAGTGAAAAGGGAAGACTCATATGATACAGCAGAAGAGGATGAGCTTTGGAGATAGTCTTGGGTTTGCAAACTGTTTTCCTATTTACAAACTTTGTAATCTTGAACAAGTTACTTAGTTTACTTAACAGTAAAGTGGGAGTTTCTGGTGGAGTATTAAAATTAAGAAATTAAGCGCTTAGCCTGTTTTACTTGTTCAATGAATATTAGTTTCTTTCTCTCCTTGAGCTTAACCTTCACCTCCTCCCGAGCTGTCCACCTCCACATTCACTAATTCCAGCTCAGAAATTTGAATTGGACTGATGGAGTGATGAGAATAACTGACCAATTTTATCAAAGACACTTGCTTAGCGAACAGTTAATGGCTTTTCCTTTTCTCTCTGTTGATTTGAGTCTACTTGCTTGCCTACCGGCATCGTATCATACTTCCCGTCTCCCAGGGAAGCTTCTCCACCCAGCACGGCCAGTGACCTTCTCCATCCCTGTTGTTAACTCTGCATCCAGTTGCAGGAGTTTTCTCTTCTCCACACCATTCCCTGAGGGCAGGTAATTTAGGGATTAACCAGATGATGAGGCAGGAAGATAAAGTGTGGTTTCTCAACCCTGGCACTGTTGACTTTTTGGACCAGAAGATTATCTGGGGGTGGGGTGGGGAGGGCTGTATTGTCCATTGTAGAATGTTTAGCAGAATCACTGGCTTCTATTCATCAAATGTAATACTGCCCCCTCCCCCAAGATAATTCCAGACATTACCAGACATCCCCTGGGGGGGAAAACTACTCCCATGTGAGAACCATTGAGGTAGACAAAGACTCTCAATGCTGGTGTCTGGTTCCCCAGCTAGGCAGGGAGATGCTAGGGGCCAGGTATGTATCCGTAATGTACATAGTTGAAGGTTCAGCTCTCTCAGCCCCCCAGGACATGATGTCTGTTTTTCAGTGGCTGGTGGGTGGTGGTTGGCTCCATCTATTTCGCTAAAAGTCCATGTGTGAACAAGTGCTTTCCAATTACCTTCTAAAGCAAGCACGTACAGAGTGGGTGCTCAATAAATACCTTTTGAGATGCAATTACCTGCTGCCCGCCCACCTGCGGCATCTAAAAATTATACCTACACAAATGACTCAGAGAATGCTTCATGGTCCTGGCTGTATAGTGCTATTTCAGAGCCAAGGCCTCCAAAGCAAGCCCATCGGATTCTTCCAGGGCAGGTCTTCGTCCCTACAGCTACAGAGCCTAGTAATTCCTTTTACCTGTTAGCATTTCACAGATTATAAAGTATCCCCCATTTATGATCCCCTTTGATCCCCACAACCATCCTGTGAGGTGAATAGGGCGGGAACAATTATGTCCATTCTGCAGATGAAGGAAGTAGCTCCCATAAAAATTCACATCCCACGCTTGCAGGTGATGAAGCAAGAACTCAAGGGTTCCTCTCACTATAAGTCTGGTGCCCTTTCCACTTTTGCAATAAGGAATCCTGGGCAGCAGAGTTCTGTAGCACCGTCCACATCTCTGTTCCCCAGGAAGTAGCAGCTCCACAGGGCATGTGGCTGAGTCTTGACCTGCCCCCACCCCTGAGGGAGCTGCTTGCACAGTCCTGATAGGAAAGTGTGTAGAAGGTAAGTGGCACGGTGGGCTTCTGGGCCTGCCCTGAAGATTTAAGACCCTTGTCTCCACACACCGGATCCTGTTTCCACACTGCTCTCTCTGTCCTTAAGAGCTCTGAATTCCTTGCGGCCACTTTATGGAAGAAGCACAGAGAATTTTTACCTTCAAGCCCCAGGAGGAAGCTCTGGCTAGGTTTCAAGATTTGCAGGAGATAATAAGGAGGGCCAAAACTTTTTGGGTCTGAGGGTCTGTTGGACGTTAAAAGTCTATAATTCCATGCCCTAGGAAATTATTTGATGGCTCCAGCATTCTAGTGTGGACAGGCCTGGATATGAGTAATACCTTAATAGAGAGTCACATGCTTATTGGCTTACAGGTGGAGAAGTCAGTTATTATTCATGGCAAATATGGAATTTTCTCAATTCCGGCAATTTTTCTTGTAAAGACTTGCCCACTAATACAACCTGGCTCCCTTTTAATGGAGTGGTTTGCTTGGCTTTTCTTTAACAGAACAAGCCAAGCTGGTCCTCATTGTCCAGGCATCCTAGAATCTATTTTTCACTAAAGGAGATCTACACGATAAGGCAATTACTAATTGGGGTGGACGGAAGGGAGGACTGAAACTGACCTCAAGTACCTTGACAATAGCAGACAGGTGTGCATCTCATTCTTAAATGGTTTTATGGTTATAAGCCTAAAAGTAAAACAATGGAGAAAAAAAATCCCCACTGTAATCAACTTTGTTCCATCGCTGCAAGAAAGCCATAGAAAAGCCTTTTCCCAGTTCTCCTTTTTCAAAGATATTTCAGCAAAGTCTCGTTTGGAGAGGGTCCAAGTTTAAAGCCCTGCAGTTAAAATGGCTGTTATGCAATTTCTATAGGAGAGGTAGCATGGAATAGTGGAGGAAACCCTGGGCCAGGAGTCCAAGGATCCTGCTTCTTGTCCAGGCCCTGCTACTTACATGTGTGACTTTGATCAAGTCTCTTGGCTGCCCTGAGGCTCAGTTTTCACAAAGGTAAAATAGGGATGAGAGATCCATCCTGCACACCTAAGAAAGTAAGAATCACGGAAAGTAATGAACAGGAACGTTCTGTAACTCAGCATTGAAGGTGGTATTGCAATGGCAGGAAGGAGTCAGATCTGCGTTCCAACTCTTTAATAAGTGCCCTGTACAAACCACTCCCATTGCCTACAGAGCAGAGCATATGAAAA
The DNA here is from genome assembly GCA_004026745.1 of Myrmecophaga tridactyla. Classification (NCBI taxonomy): domain Eukaryota; kingdom Metazoa; phylum Chordata; class Mammalia; order Pilosa; family Myrmecophagidae; genus Myrmecophaga; species Myrmecophaga tridactyla. Next base: position 3,153 of record PVIY010029928.1, on the reverse strand, counting down.
GGACTCCAATTGATGTAGGAAGGTCTTATATCTTCAGAGAGAAGCTTGAGGCTCTGACAAAAATTTAGGTTCTAATCCAGCTACTACTACTTAATGCTGTGATTTAGGCAAATTACCTTTCCGGGTCTCAATTTCTTCATCCATAAAATAGGGATGATAATAGGACCTCCCTCATTTTTTCCCATTTGGAAAATGGGAATAATAGTTAACCTATTCTGTTCCCCTATATATTGGGAATGGTGATCATAGCCAGTCTTCTTTCCTCAGCAGTGAAAGAAGTGGGTTGCTTTAGTCATTTGCCTACTATACCCATTTAACACACTTCACAGGATTTGGAGGTCCCAAAGAAACAAATATATGAAATTGCTTTGTGGAAACAAGTTCTGGATTGATGACGGCTATCGCTTCATTCAGTAAACACTTCTGAAGTGCCTACCGTGTGGCATTTCATAGGTGAGGCAAAGCAACGCAGTTCCTGCTCTCATAGCGCTTATGGTCTAGTGGGGCAAATAATCACACTGAAGATTGTATGTGGTTTTTACTTTTGAGTTAATGACTCTTCTTTCTGCTCCAGAGCATACTGCTGCTGTGAGGGAGATTCCTCCCCACTGCTGAATTTCTAGAGGCTGCTGACATGGAATAAACGTCATCTGATTCTGGTTTTCTAGGTAGTGGCTTCCTAGAATCAGGGAGAGGCTCTCCTCTCCTTCCTGTTCCCTAATGCTCAGTTTTGGATAGCATATCTCCTTTTTTTTTTTTTTTTTTTTTAGCTTTTATGTTTGTGATTTAAATTTTGTCAAAATTAAGATTGTTTGGCAGGAGAACCCAGGTTTTATATAATGAGGACTCTTGTTCCAATATCAACATACTATGATTGTAACAATCACTGCAGTAGCTCAATGGAAGTTATGTCATCCAAGAATAAGTGGAGGAAGTAGGTGAAACCCTCAAAGGACTCTTGTTGTTGAATATTCTGTTCTGGTGGCTCTGGCGGCCGAGAATGAGGGAGAGAGCATATATTCTCTGGAAATGTCAGAGGAAAAACAGGAAAAAAGACCTTCTTACTGACCTCTATTACAGTGTTTGTTTTTCAAGAACCCATCGTGGAACATTGACAGGTCATTCCTGAGAAGATCGGATCTTTTAAATAACATCCACCCCCACTTTCCTCCTGAGACAGCCATTCCTAGCTCAGGGAAATACCTAGCTCTTCTGCCCTCCCTTTCAGCACCTTAAAGGTCAAAGTCAAACCTTGTTTTTTAGCAGTATTGTTTTTCCAACCCTTTGAACTAGTTTTATAGCCCTAGTTCTATTGCTTTCTTCTTGGGTGGCTTTAAAATGCCCTGTGGATCACTCTTTTGATAAATTCCTGCTAGGCAAGGAGTTTACTATCATCTTTCAGCAATATTCGCAATCTCTTCTCCAATTCTCTCACCTCCCAGTACTTGTTGTCTTCCAAGGAACAGCATCATGTGTAGTTTGGGCAGGTGAAGAGTTCATTTGGCAAATGAACATATCCTGAGTCTGGGATACTACAGAAAAGGAAAAACCTTTAAGAATTGGTGGCACCCATCCACTCCTCTTTCTGTCTTCTCTCTCTCTGATATTTAAATAGCAAATTTGAAGAGCAAGCATCATTTCTTCTTTTAGCTGAATTTCTATAAGCAGCTCTGTTCTGCTTGGATAGACTATTAGCACCAAGAGAAAAAAAGGCCTATCTAAGAGAGAAATGTGCTTCCTTTCATCTGTATCTAGCTTTGATCCCATGCCCTCTGATTCGGTATTTCAGTCTCATTGATTGTTGTTGCTTTTATGCCCTTCTGAACCCCTTCCCTCTCCCATTATTCACTGCATACTGCAATTTCTCAGTTTTAAAAGGGGAAGCTTATTCTGCATCCCAGAGGAATAGAGAATTATTCCTTTGACAATGTGTATAGTCTCTTCTCTTCCTGTGTGACTGCAATAACTAGACACATTGCCTGGGATTAAAAATTGTGTTTTGGTGGTTCCCTCTTAAAAGGACTCCAGTAAGTAACCCCACCTTGAATGGATGGAGATGCAGCTCCATGGAAACCATCTAATCAAAAGTTACCACCCACAATTGGGTGGGTCACATCTCCATGGAAACAATCAGAAAGCTCCCACCCCAGCATATTGAATGAAGATTAAAGAACTTGGCTCTTCTGGGATACATACACAACAGATTCAAACCGACACACCTTCATTTGTACAATTTATCCAGTTTTTCAATTTTAAAGTCTTGTAATCACTAAAGACAGCCTGTAATATTTATTAACGAAGGGCCTTAGGTCAGCCCAGAGCTAAGCCACCCCAAGTCCAAAGTTATCTTGATAACTGAGAGTGGATCTAATAAAAATGGGCCTGTCTGACATGTGCAGTAGCTTAGACTTTAACCTACAAGTCACCTTTACCTCATCATTACTAGTAAAAATCACACCCATCATCGTATTCTCTGCCATTATCTTACATAAATTCTGTAACTAAGTATGTAACCAAACTGTGTATGCTCAATAATTAGATCACCTCTAGTTATGTCATCTGGGCCCACTGTACTCATTATCTTAAAACCTGCCCATTTTTCAATTCTATAAAACTATCAGAATTACTGCAGTTCAGGGAGACAGATTTTGAGTTGACAGACTTTTGTTCAGTAACTCTTAGAACCTTCAGAAGAGAACCTAGATTTCATTCCTGTGAAACTTTTTAAGCAGAGGAAACAGATGAGACATGTTTTACCTGGACTTGGGACCTACAGAACTGTAAGATAATACATGTGTGATGTTTTAAGCTTCTAATGTTTTTGGTTAAAATGGCAGCAATAAAATATGAATACATATCCATCCATATCTGAGACATAAATTCAATCGTCTCACTCCCTGCTCAAAATCCTCCAATGTTTTTCTGTCACAATTGGAAAAAATCCAGCTGTTTACTGTGAGAAAAAAAAATTGAGTTTTGGTTTAGAAGGGAAAGTTCTGGGACCGGATTGAGGTTGAGCTACGGTTGAGAGCTGGAAGTCAGTTTCTGAACATTGGATGTAGACTCCTATACTTTCCATCTCTTTTATCCCAGAATTGGTTCCTAACTGCTAAAGAAAGATGGTGGGGATCTGAGATGTCTTCAGAAACAGAA
>PVIY010029927.1:0-31537 GCA_004026745.1 Myrmecophaga tridactyla | reverse complement strand
TAGATTTAGCATCACTAATTGCAGAAGACACTCCCTTTTGGCTGATTACAAATGGATTCAGCTGTGGATGCAGCTGATGTGCTCATGACCTAATCCTGTGAAATGTCCTCATTGCAACAGACAGGCCAGCGCTTGCCCAATCAGATAAACAGGTACCACAACTTGGCCAAGTTGACACGTGTCCCTAACCATGACACAGTATTATAAATTCCAAATTTCCATAGGAGTTGTGCCAGAGTGAATCTGTTGTGTATCACAGAAAAGCCATGTCCTTTAATCCTCATTCAATATTTCTGGGTGGGATCTTTTTTATTGTTTCCATGGAGATGTGACCCACCCAATTTTGGGTTGTAACTTTTGACTAGATGTTTTCAATAGAAATGTGTCTCTACCCATTCAAGATGGGGTTGCTTACTGGAGCCCTTTAAGTGGGAACCATCTTGGAAAAATCTCATAGCCAGGAAAGTCTATACAGCCAGAGAGTTTTGGAGATGAAAATGCCCTGGGGAAGAAACTGAAGAAGCTGGGAGAGAAAGGTATCAGATGTCACCATGTGCCTTCCCAGCTGACAGAGGTATTCTGGACTCATTGGCCTTTCTTAAATCAAGATGTCTTTACCTGGGTGCCTTAGTGTGGACGTTTTCACAGCCTTAGCACTGTAAACTTGCAATTTAATAACTTTCCCTTTTAAAAAAGCTATTCCATTTCTTGTATATTGAATTCTGGTAGCTTTTATGAAATAAAACAGATTTTGGTACCAGAGAAGTGGGGTGCTGCAGCAATTTACAAATACCAAATATGTTGGAACAGGTTTTTAAATGGATAAGCAGAAGACTCTGGAAGAGATGTGTGGAGCTTGATAGAGAAGGCCTAGAATGCTTTGAAAAGACTGTTGGTAGAAATGTGAACACTAAAGGTACTTCTTGTGGCAGTTAGATTCAGTTGTCAACTTGACCAGAGGAATGTGCCTAGTTCTGTTGCTGTGGACATGAGCCAATGGCATCTGAACCTCATCTGTTGTTTATTACATCTGCAGTCGGCTAGGAGGTGTGCCTGTTGCAATGAATGGTGTTTGAGTTTATTGGCTGGCGCTTAAATGAGAGCTCAACGTAGCACAGCCAAAGCAGCTCAGCATACCTCATCTCAGTGCTCGCAGCTCAGCCCAGGCCTTTGGAGATGCAGAAAGAAATCACCCTAGGGAAAGTTGTTAGAACCCAGAGGCCTGTAGAGAAGGCCAGCAGAGACCATCCTGTGCCCTTCCACGTAAGAAAGAACCTCAGTTGAAAGTTAGCTGCCTTTCCTCTGAAGAACTAACAAAATAAATCCCCTTTTATTAAAAGCCAATCCATCTCTGGTGTGTTGCATTCCAGCAGCTAGCAAACTACAACATCTTTGATTAGACCTTAGGCAGAAATGATGCATGTGTTATTGCAAACTGGAAGGAAGGCGATCCTTGATTTAAAGTGATAACGAATCTGGTAAAATTGACTGCTGGTTTTAGATGGAGAGCAGATTTAAAAGCCATGGACTTGTATATTTTGCAGAAGAGATTTCCAAATTAAATGTGGAAAGTGTGTCTGGTTTCTCCTTGCAGCTTATACCAAATGCAACAGGAAACAGCCAAGTTGAGAACTGAACTTGCTGAGTGGGAGCTTTTTTATTGTTTCCATGGAGATGTGACCCACACAATTGTTCAACCTAACAAGCAGCTGATTATCTATTACATGACATCATATTCTCTGAAACCCAGACCAAGAAAAGACAGAAGTTTCTCTGTGCTTTGTTTATTTATGGGGATCTTTTGTAATCTCAACATATGTTAAATTTCTATCTTCTATTGCTTTAAAGAAGAAGATGACTTAAAGTGAGCATGATGTTGGTTATGACATGGAAGGAAGAGGCTATTTTCATCCAGAGTTGAGGAAAAGATAGCAACACCAAAGAATTTAGGCTTTGGATGCTTCCTTATTTCATGGGTATATTGAGAGAGATTTTTTACACTCATATTCGCCTATAGAACATTTACTGCATGCTGTTCTTCCTGGTACATATTTCAGCTATTTACTAGGCCTCCTCTATAGCTACATTGCCACAGTTGAAGAAAAAGCAAAAAGACATAATTTCTCTGAACATTTTCCCAATCAGCTGTTGATCTACAATCAGAGACCATTGTTCCAATGGAGATGTTGTGCCTAGCTAACTATAAGCATTTCTATTTTGTGCTACTTCTCCAGGGAAGGATGGAGGAAGAATTTTGACCTTTTTTCAGGCAATCAAAGCAGCCTGAGTCCCAGCTTAGCATCAAAGGCAATTTAAGAGGAAGGTATGCAAGTAATAAGACTTTAATTTGTGGCTGTGATGAACCCTGAAATATTTAACAAGGAAATGATACTGCCTAAGAGAAGAGTAAATCAGGGAAAGTAGTTTTGAAAAGTTGTCCTAAGCATTGGTCTCTTGCCCTCTTCCTGAAAGAGGCCCACTACAGTTTTCTCTATCCACATCTAGCTCTTAATTTTTTTTCAGTTAATGTAGCAACTGATATATCCTGTCCTGTAGACAGTAGGTAATTATTCAAGCTCTCTGCCTTACTGATTTTCCTCAGACAGACCTGCAGGGCTTCATAACCTTTGGTATTGAGTAACTAGAACTTAGTACCTAGAAAGGGGACATTAAACTCATAGTTTCTCATGCCATAAATTAAAGAAGCTGAGATAAGAGTGTGTATGTAATTTGCTTAAAATAAGGTTTTGTCACTCTGCATTAGACTCAAAAGTACTGTGTCCTGGGGCAGCCCTGTTAGGTAACTGAATGGGAAGAATGAAAGTCCTTTATTTCTGTCCCATTTTAAATTAATTTTTCCAGTCTAAGCTGAAGTATCAGAAAACAGATTTGACACTCTTCTCTAAATCAGTAGACCAGCCCATCAAATATGGTTCTCTTGCCGTGTGGTACATTGTGGAACTTATACACATTTAGCCTTTAAAGAAAGAGCTTGTAATTGAAGGAGTGTGCCGTGAAATCTATTTAAATCTGGCAAGTGTACTGCAATATTTTGATAGCAATTATAAATTCACAGTGGTAGGTGATAGGAACAGAGAGAGAAATGGGATGTCAGGACAAATGAGGATCACTTGCTGGCAACTGTCTATTCAGTTGCCAACAAATTAAACAGTTTGAGTTCCATTGTGGTATTAGTGCTACTGCTTGGAAACTAGCAGTTAATTTTTATACCCCTCTGCCATCTCCACCTCTTATCATGAAGCAAACAGATTTCCAATGCACAGAGTGATGCCATCAAAAAAGGGTGTTATTTCTCTAAAGGAAAATATACTTAAGAAAGCATTTCTTTCTAAGATTATAGCATTTTAAACTACATCAACAAGAACATAATAAGGTGAATAAAAATAGAAAAAACGTTTTACCTAAGCATAACTTTTAGGTTAATAAAATACATAGCAATATATGGCACAGTGTTCTTGTTTGAAATTGTGAATCTTCTCATAAAGAGATTTTAGTGAGGTATATATATATATAGAGAGAGAGAGTTCCCAAGTTGCTGGAAGTGAAAATGGTATATTAACATAATGAAAATATTTTTTTATACTAGCTCTAATTCACAAATAGCATCCCTTGTATTTTAAAATAAAAAATAGAAATGCAGTCAAGCTACATCTCTCAAGAACATGGATCATTTTGACCCTCTTAACAAATTCCATGATTGCTACCCAAGGCAGCAGTGGCAATTTGAGTTTAACAGGTAAGGTCGCAGAGGCCCAATTATATATAAATCTCCCAAGCACATGTTAAAATCCAAATATTTTATAGGTAAATACAGTTCTTATTTCTAAGGTTAGAGAGTCCCTTCAGGGAGTTCTTCAGCATCATTATATTTTCTCTATTTTCCCTTTCCCAAACTCTCAGTCAACTCTCTGGCTTTCCTAAGGATGCAAATACAGTGTCCATCCATTCCTCCAAAGATGTCCCTTAGAAATAACTCATTACCGATGATCATCTGTACTTTTTCTCTGCCAATGCACACTCTGTGATGGTGGGTTCTGGTGTCAACTTGGCCAAGTGATAATGTCCAGTTGTCTGATTAGGCAAGTATTGGCCATTGCTGTAAGGATATTCCATGACTGGTTGATAAACGGGGAGGCTGGTGTATTAAATTATCAGTCAGGTGATTACAACTGTGGCCGATTACATCTATGATCAACTAAGGCGCGTCTCCCACAAATGAGATAATCCAATCAAAGACTTTTAAGAAAGGAGAGAGACTTTTTCACTGCTTCTTCAGCCAGTGAGACTCCCCTTTAGAGTTTGTTGAGACTATTTATCAGAGCTGCCAGCTTCACATCCTGCCCTACAGATTTTGGACACTTCCATTCCTGATTTGCATAAAACACCTTTATAAATCTCATATTTACAGATATCTCCTGTTGATTTTGTTTCTTCAGAGGACCCTAATACATACTCCAAGACTTTTACTTTCTTTGATTTCTTTTCAATTCTTTCCCAAGATATTTTTCCATATTTCTTTCTCAAAAATGTGAAAATTATGGTAATAATTATTAAATGAATAATATATGGAATAAGATGTGATTAGTCTTTTTTATTGCAAACTAGCAACTTCAATTATATTTAAGTAGGCCATTTTCTTATTTCTGGATTTGGGGAGGATGTATTTTTATCTGGAACTCTAATGAGAAATGAGTTAGATACGTTATTTTCTAATTTTGAGAATGCATCAAAATTAAATGAGGTATTTTCTCCAGATAGCAACATCATATTTCAAAGTGTACCCATGCACATTTGGAGTTGATCATTCAGCTTATATGTAGGATTTTCTGTAGAAATTTTTTAGCAATCTTAATGGTAACACATGGTGATGAATTGAAGCTCACGGGGAATTGAAAAGCAGGATGAGCTCATAAATCAATTCAATATAATATCTGTGACAGGTAACTTTAGAATTATCTATTTCCTTCTCATATCTGGAAAAGCCTAGTTGGCAGATGATTATTGATAAAACGTCATAGTGAAAAAATATCTGAAATTGAAGCACACCTGCTTTGCTATAAAGTTTCATGAATTATAAAAGAACAGTGATGTTTGGTATTATATTAAATCTGTTAGATACCAACAATAGGCCATTGATACCAATATTGTTGGTAGTAATATTTTATATGAAAAAGGATTAAAAATTTGAAAAATTAGATGTTAATAACACTATTTTTAACTGGATACAGTAACCACAGTTTAGGAACTTAATATGTTGATAACTCCTAAATCAGAATGTCGAGCCTGGACCCACTTTCCAAGGCTCTGTTTTAAAATTGAACTTCAAAAAACAGCTCTGGTCTCATATTTCACTGCCTATGACATCTCTGTCTGGATGTGAACTAAGAATCTCAAACTTATTGTAATCCCCAGGGAGTTTTTACCTTTGTTCCTCAAACCTGCTTCAACCTCCATCCCTCATACCACTGTTGACTTGTGGCTTAAACGAAAAATCATGAGTCTGTCTTAATTATACTCTGTTACTCATTTCTCATAGTTAGCCCAGAGCAAGACACTTAAACCCATCTCCTGTATATATCCATGCACTTCTTACCATTCTCACTAATATTGCTCTAATCCAGGTCATTATCTCTTGTGAGATCATGTAATAGCCCTTCAACTAATTTTCCTACTTCCCTTCATGACCTCTCCATCCATTGTTCACAGTATAACCTGATTAATCCCCTAAAAGTTCTAGCAAATCATGTCAATCCCTACATTGAAAAAAATAAAAATTCTTGCAGTTTTCTTCACTTAGATCAATGCTCAAATTTACAGACTTAATTGCCACATGTCCTGGCACCTATTAAACTTCCACACCTCAACTTGAACTACCCTCTCCCTTATTTATTTTGTTCCAACATTGCTGTAATACTTTTTGTCCCTCGATTATAACCAGTTTGATTATGACCAGAGAGTTTTTGCACAAGCTATTCTGTTTGCTTAGAGCACACTTCTGCTTGATCTTGACAAGGTTGGCTCTTTCTAACCAACCAGTTCTCTGTTGAAAGTCAGTTTAAGCATGATTCCTTCCCTAAAATCTCCAATTACTGTAGCCATCCAGATGATTTCTATCACATTACCTTATTTTAATTCTCTGCATAGCACTTGTCACTGATGTTTTCACATTTAAGTATCTATATATTTTAATTTCCATTATCCATCTTCCTCTACTGACAAGTTAACTCCACTAAAAGATAAAACTTATCTGTCTTGTTCACCCTTCTAACCTCAAGATATGTAACATGGACAGTGACTGGTACCTATGGACATTAAATAAGTGTTTTCCAAATAAACTCCTTAATGAATTATACATTTTCAGTTGCATAGATAAAATAAATCTGATAAGTGTGAGACAATCAGGAAACTATTTTGAAAAACACTAAAAGTGTTGAATCTATGAGCCAATAAGGCTCAGAAAATAGATTCATTTTGTGTCTCATCTTTGATTTAGATTGGACTATTTGTAAGCTTATCTTATCTTTTTGGTTTGCAAAAGTTTGAACATAGCAACAATAAATACACCCACAGATTGTAACTTAACATTTATTATGTTCCAAGCATTAAATGTTTTACAAGTTCACTCATGAAATTTATTTAACACCCTAATAATATAAATTGTATTTTATAGATAAGGAACCTAAAACTTAGAAAGATTAAACAATCAGCTCAAGCTTATAAGACTAATAAATAGTGGAAATTGGAATTGAAACTAAGCAGCCTGGCTTGTCACTGTTCATAACCACTAAAATATATTGTCTCTTAACCTTAAAATTAAACTGAGCTCATCCAGTCAGCACTCAACAATCATTTACTGAGGGATTGCTGTGTTAAAGTCAAAGCATTAGATATTTTAGATGGAAAGATAAACATTACACAGTCCTATTTTTTAGAAAGCTTTTATTCTTGACAGTCTAGCAGAAAAGTGAAGAATAAGTTAAGTATAATGAGTATAAAAAAATATTTGCTAAAAAAAAGCACAAAGAGCTAAGTGAACACAAAGGAAGTTCCCCTGGCATAAACTAAGGAAGGGAGGTTGCTAGCAAAGAGATCTTAGAAGAAGTTATGTTTAAATTAAATCTTAGAGAATCCATAGGGTTTACTTAGGAGAAATAGGCATTTTCCAGACAAAGGAATGCAGCAAATAGTAAGGACTAAATTTAAAGTCTAATTTGGCATGTGCTTTTGGTTTACAGGTGTTCCAGTTTGCTAGCTGCCGGAATGCAACACACCAGATATGGACTAGCTTTTAATAAAAGGGGACTTATTTCATTAGTTCTTCAGAGGAAAAGCAGCTAACTTTCATCTAAGGTTCTTTCTTATGTGGGAAGACACAGGACAAGCTTTGCTGGTCTTCTCTCCAGGCCTCTGGTTCCAACAACTTTCCCTGGGGTGATGGGCTGAGCTGCGAACGCTGAGATGAGATATGTCGAGCTGCTTGGGCTGTGCTACGTTGTGCTCTCTCATTTAAGCACCAGCCAATTAAGTCAAACATCAGTCATTGCAGCAGACACGCCTCCTATCCAGCTGCAGATGTAATCAACAACAGATGAGGTTCACAGGCCATTGGCTAATGTCCACAGCAACAGAGCTAGGTGCCTTCACCTGGCCAAGTTGACAACTGAATCTAACTACCACAATAAGGTTACATTGAGATATGAGACATTCTCAACTGTAGAATAATTTTGCTGGCTATCAGTAACATGTTCTCATGTGTGTCTGTCTTCCAGTGCTAACATTCAGTGGCCCTCTCCATCTACTAATTACAAAGACAACCATAGAAACTACAACAAAATTAATCTTTCTTGTCCCATACAAGAGAAGGAAATAAAGGAAGAAAAATCATCTAAATGAGGACTATTAAAACTTGTGCAGAAAAAAATAAATTTAAAATTTGACTGGTTTAATTTTAAATTTAAATTTAATTGTTTAAAATTTTATGAAATAGAAACATTTATTATTTTTAAAAGAAATATTTTTGAGAACCCTTGTTATGCATCATTATGTTTGAGTGTCCTATCATCAAAGGACAGTTAATAACAGTATGGTAATTTAAATTCAAGTCCATTTTTAGTGACATGCCTCCCCCACAAAACTTTAAACTATTTTCTTAGGTATAATAACTGATGTTGAAAGAAAAATCATCAAAATAATCATAATAATGAAATCTGTGGTATTATAATCTTGTTCCTGGAAATTTCTACATGTCTAAAGTTGTGTGTGTGTGTGTGTGTTTGTGTCTGTCTGTCTGTCTGGATGAAGGCTTTGGAATCAAAAGACAGAAAGATAGATAGATAGATGGATTTAAAACATCAACTATAATTTAATGTACTGTCATCACAGAGGAACTATTGGTAGCTCTATAAATTAAGAGAAACAGAAGAACATTGGAATAAGTTCTAGCCATCATATTTTACTAGCTCATTAGAATGTTAAAGACTCTAGTGTAACAACTCCTTTAGAAGGGTTAATTTTTTCTTTTGAATCAGTTTTTCAGTTTATGTTAATATGAGACTGAAGAAGAAAGCAGAATAGTTCGTCTCTTTACTACTTATTAGTTCATTTCTTTTTACGATATGAGGATCTATCTCATGATTTATTGTACAGCTTTTCAGTAACTATGGTTGTTGCTAAAGAACTTTCCATCAGAAACTTGAGAAAATTTAAAGACATACATCAAAGTTCCCATTTGGAGTCTACAGAAACAATAAAGTAGATATTGACTTCTCTTGAGGAATGGATCATGATTTATTGATCTAAAGGGAGAGTCAATATTTACCTTCAGTGAAAATAATCCTTGATGGCCAATGAAATGTAAAATTTAATACATCATTTCTAATCAGATATACCTTGAAATCTATTAAAGGGTGACACTATTTAAATGGAACTTTTATTTTTTTATTTTATAAAAATATATGTATGTTGCAATAAACTTTGTAATATACAGAAAATTAAAGGTAGAAAAAAATCTAATAATTCTCTATAAAAAAAAACTTGTTAATAATTTGATGTATTCCATGCCAGTCACTTTCCTTTTAAATATTTTAGTATGTTTATATATGTACATTTTATTTAAAATATGATAAAATAAAATATGCATTTTGTGTTACTCTGCAACCATTCATTCCTACTTCCTGTAAAACGATTACATACCTCCACCGATTAGCATGTGATTTGCCATACCTTATATGCCATGAGTGTACATCTTCACTCCCGGCATTGTGCTTGGCCACATAAATTACTTTGGCCTAAGACCTGGGAGTTTACATATATAAGCCACACCTAAATCTTAATAGCCATTGCATACTTCCACCAGCCCTCTTGTTTTCTCTCTGCCACAAGATCAGCATGTCTCATACAGGGGCTTCTCCAGAAGTTAGAAGACATGCAGAAGGAAGTACCACCTGACTCACAGATGTTGACATGTAATGTGAGCAAGAAATACATATTTATTATTGTAAGCCATTGAGATTTTGTGCTGTTGTTACTGTAGCAAATGTAGCTAATAAGATTTTACCCTACTTGCAAGATAAAAAAAATTAGCCTTTATTTATTTATAGATACTGATAAGAATACTAGGCCACTTGGTCAGAGACAAAGACTGTTTATTACTCAGAGCAAAAGCAACAATTAGAGCATTATTTTCAGTTCTCTGAACTCTATTCCCTAAAAGGTGGCATGGTGATGGCCAGATGGTATGCAGTGAGGTATACTGTAGGAGAGGTACCTTCAAGTTAGGAAACTTCAGTTTTTCATAGGGCTACTGGTAAACCTGCCTAACCTCCCCTGCCTGGAGAATGAGTGACCTTACCTTTACTCTTGAATATAAAGAGTTCTCTCTCAGGGAGAAGAAGAGTATAATATTCTGAACATCGAAGGCAGAAGACATTCTTTATCTTTATAACATTGGCCAGGAAACAATTCTGCCTTCTGACCCACTATTTCTGGTTTTCCAAGATGTCTGCATAACAAACATTTTTTAAAAGGTTGTCTTTGCCCTTTGATCAGAAGATCCAAAACATGCAAAAATGAGATATTCAAGATTTGTCTCTCAACACACAAAAGCACATGCATATATATATGTGTATACCTACACATTTGCATGTAAATATCTCAAAAAATCTTTATTTTTAGCTTTACATATCTATATGCAATATTTGTACAACATTAAAACAATCCTGTTTATGTTCATAGTGTATAATGCTATAATAAGCTTATATATTGCATAGAATATGACTTCACATTGTGTTGACCTTGCCAATTCAATCAAAGATGGGAAATTAGCTCTCAGTCTTGTATGATTATTTTACCCAAACTGAATATTTTTATAACATTTCCTTAATCTGTTTAAAATAATGAATATATTCTGTTTATAAATGTACAGTTGATCACAGATACCTTATGGTCATTGCAATCAACCAAAAAATGTTTAGTTTCTACTTTCACTAACTTGATTTCCTAGCACATGTGTTCCTTGAATTTATGACTATGATAATCTTACTTCACTGATTTGGATTTAGAGTACTATAAATCAGTGAAAGATAAGCCCCACATATCTGACATTATAACACTGAAGAAAGACTAATGATAAGCTATTCTTGCCACTAGAGACAGGAGATGTGTGGTGGAGATATTTAAGCCTGAATCATAGCTTGGGGCTACCATTCTATACATCTCTCTTTCTGAAATAGCTAAAATTCATGATAGTTAAGCAACACTCAAGCTCTCATTCAACCATATATATCCTGAATAGCATTGCCAGATAAAATACAGCATACTCAATTAAGTTTGAATTTCAGATAAACATTTTTTTAGTATAAATATGCAATAGTTGGGGTATATTTATTTGATAAATATGACCACACTAATCTTGAACAAGAAAGCCTAGATGCTGAGAATCTATCGCAGTGTCCACTGATGAAAGATTTGAGGAGAAATTTATGATTGATCATTTTTAAGTCTACAAATAAATGATAATGTTACTATTTTTCCTTGTACATGAACTTGATGTTGATTTATTTGGAGGAGGGTGGGTTAGAGAGAAATATAACTTATTTCCTGATCAATCTATTTAGAGGCTTAGCAAGTTTTTAAATCTTTCTAAATAACTAGCTTTTTGTTTCATCAATTTTCCTATTATTTTTCTACTTACTATATCATTGATTTCCATTTTGATCTTTATTATTTCCTTTCTTCTGCTTGCTGCTTATTTTATTTGCTCTTCATTTTCCAGAATTTTTCATGAGGTTATTGAATTGAGATATTTCATCTTTTCTAACACAGGCAAAATATGTAACAAAAAATCCCTCTTTTCCAGCACTGCTTCAGTAGCATCCTACAAGTTCTGATAAGCTGTGTTTTACTTCAGTCAGTTTAAAGTACTTTCTAATTTTCTGTTTGATTTCTTCTTTAACCCACGGATTATTTAGACATATTTTACTTAATTTCCAAATATTGTGAATTTTCACAAGATCTTTCTATTATTGACTTATAATTTAATTCCATTGTGGTCAGAGAACATACTTCGTATGATTTTAAACATTTTAACTTTATTGAGACTTGTTTTATGGCAGGAAGATGTTCTATCATGGTAAATATTCCTTTACACTTGAAGAAAATATATATTCTGTTATTGTTGGGTGGACTGTTGATTAGGTCAAGTTGATTGATTCTGTTGCTCAACTTTGTTGCATACTTACTGATTTTCTGTCTTTTCATCCTATCAATCATGAAGAGACAAATGTTGAATCTTTGACTGCATAATTGTGAATTTGTTCATTTCTCCTTGCACCTCTATTAGTTTTAGCTTCATGTATTTTGAAACTCTGTTAATAGGGGCATAAACATTTAGGAATTTTTGTCCTCTTGATGAATTGACCCCTTTCTCATTAGGAAATTACTTTTTGCATTTGTTCTAGTTTGCTAGCTGCTGGAATGCAATATATCAAAAATAGAATGGCTTTTTAAAAAGGGGGATTTAATAAGTTGCAAGTTTACAATTCTAAGGCCATGAAAATGTCCCAATTAAAACAAGTCTATAGAAATGTCCAAATTATTAATTAATTATTACTTATAAATGTCCACTGGAAGGGCACTTGGTGAAGTCTCTCAGGTTTCTCTTGGCTTCTTGTTTCATGAAGCTCTCCTGGAGGCATTTTCTTTCTTCTTGTCCAGACAGCTCTGGCAGTGTGGGTTCTCGGCCTTTTGGCTCTACTCAAGTGTGCTGTGGCTTTCTGTGGCTTTTTCTTGTCTCTAAAAAAGAGACTCTCCAAAATGTTTCTTCTTTTAAAGGATTAATGGGTGGAGTTACAACTCCATGGAAACTATCTGATCAAAAGTTACCACCCACAATTGGTAGGTCACATCTCCATGGGAACAATCAAAATGCTCCCAGCCAGCAATATTGAATGAGGATTAAAGCAAATGACTCTTCTGGGGTCCACCGCATATTCAAACTGACACAGCGTTCCTGGTAAACTTTGTTCTGAATTTGTGCTGCTTTCATCTCACACACTGTCTTTGAACTACAGTCACTTAGTTCTTTCCAACTCTCAGCTCTATTTCCTTAGTCCAGATCTGCTTTTCCTAGGCATTTCTTACCTGAGCTACAACACTAGAATCTTTCTCAAAGCATTAAACAGGAAAAACATGGGGCTCATTTTGTTTTGTTTTTGCATAACCCCACCCCCATGCCATCTTGTAAGATCTCTGATGTCCAGTTTCTTGAAAAGCTATTTTTTCATATATTGCATCCAATGTTTTGGCTATTTCAAGTGGAAGGGCAAATCTAGTCCTTGGACTGAAGCAGAAATCCTCCAGGTGAAGCTATTAAATTCTTGATTTGATTTCTAAATAGCTATGGAACTATGTATTTTCTATATTTCTTGCTCAAATTTTATTTTCTGGGAATTTTTCAATTTCAAATCTAATTTAAATTTCCAAATTTATTTATATGAAGTTTTTATTATTCCATTAATTATTCCATTAATTATTCCTCTATTTATTAAGGACAAATTTAGGCTTTAGATAACCTCACTTTAGTTCAGGATAAGTTTTGCCACCAAATAAATGATAAAAATCTCTTAGTTTTCAGATCATTTTGGTTTTTCATTTGTGGCTAATACTGTGGACTTACATATTTTTTATTATTTTTCATTTTTATTTTTATTTTTTTGTAGACTTATGTTAGTATATTAAAAATCCGTACTTTAATTAACTGAACATATTAAAGACCTAGGAAAAGAGCAATAGTATAAACTCTCCTCCAAAAAAAAAAGTGAAATAGTTAATAATTCCAAAAGTGACTCCTTTGAAAACATTACTACAATTTGAATATATGGTTTGATTTATAAAGGAAAAAGACAGATGGCACAGATGTCTCCCTATTACTAAGAATGAAAAAGGGATGAACAAAAGATCAATCAGGCATTAAACTGATAGTTGGAGACTACTGAGAATTATTTTATGCAAATAAATTTAAATAAAGACATATGTAACAATTCCTAGAAAAATTATGAATGAATAAAAAGCTTGACCTTATTGATAATTCTAAAATAAAAAGCACCAGTCATTTAAATCTTTCTACACCATAAACAAATAAACAGACAAAAAATGGTAAGCCCAAATAATTTTGCAGGCTAGTTCTACAAAGCTCAGTAACACTTCATTTCATTGTAATATAATCTGTTGCAAATAATAGAAGTGGGCAAAATACTTACCAATTTGTTCTATAAAGATTGTTTAAAATTGACACAAAAAACTATAAGGAGCAATGTGCTAGCTTGAAGCTATTATGCACCCCAGAAAAGTCATTTTTTAATCCTGATCCAATCTTGTAGGGGGGCAGCCATTTCTTTTAATCCTTGTTCAATGTTGTAGGGTGGAAACTTTTGATTAGATTATCTCCACAGAGATGTGATACACCCAATTGTGGGTGTGACTCTACCCATTCAAGGAAGGTCTAGAGTCTTTTAAAAGGGAATACATCTTGAAGAACACTTAGATGCAGATGCAGTCACAAATGTTTGGAAATTGAGATGCTGATGCTTAGAGTACAGTTGCTTCAGAGCTGATAGAGACAGGGGATGTTTGGAGATAGTTGGAGTACTGACAGAAATAGCAGATGCCTCGATATGGGTATAGCCAAGCAGACATCACCATGTGCCTTCCCATGAGATGCTAAGCAAGCCAGAGTCAGAATTGTGTCCCAGAGGAGCTAAGTGAAGGCCCACAGACACTTAGAAAGGAAACCACTGGCATCAGAAGCTGGAAGCAATGGAAACAGGAACAAGGACCAATAGACATCAGCCACATGCCTTACCAGTTGACAGAGGTGTTCCAGACAGCATCAACCTTTCTTGAATGAAAGTAACCTCTCACTGCTGCCTTAATATGGACACTTTCACAGCCTTAGATCTGTAAACTTGTAACATAATAAATTCCCTTTATAAAAGCCGTTCCATTTCCTATATATTGCATTCTGGCAGCTTTAACAAACTAATACAAGCAATGAAAGAAAAATTAGAGGCCAATTTTGTATGTGGGCTTTAATGTAAAATTTCAAATTTAAAATATTTTCTTCACTATATCAAAAATATAATACTTCATGACCAAACGGAATTTTCCCAGGAATGTGAAGGTGATTTAACATAGAAAACCATCATATTATTATACTTTATTCTCATTAATAGAGGAATAAAAAGAGAAAAGATGATCAACTTAAAAGAAGGAGAAAGAATTTTCTAAAATTTGAAACATCCATTTGTAACAAAATTTCTTAGCAAATTAGCAAGAGTAGGTGATTAGTACTTTAGTAATAGGATAGTTTTGTTTATCCTATTGAAGTGTATTTTCTAGTGCATTGAAGTATACTGATTTCATCAAATGCCATTTTTAATGATGCCATATTAGAAGCATTTCTTTTACTATCAGGACAAAACACGGAGTCCCACTGTCACTACTTTTACTCAATATTATACTGAGGGTTCTAACTAGTATGATAAGGAAGGTAAGAAAAGTTAAAAACAAAAAAGGAGAGGGAAAGAAAGATACTAAGCTTTCATTTCCCACATGACTTTATTATATTAACATGACTTTTTAACTATATTAAAATAATGTATGAATAAATTGTTAAATATGATGAGAGTTTAGAAGGATACTCATCTAGAAGATTAATATATAAAAAATAATTGGATTTCTATATAATGATTAAAAAGATGAAAGAACATAACTTTTAAATGATACCATTTATAATAGCAACAAAATGAGAGGTATAGGAATAAATTAAGCCTAAGATATGCATCCTCTAGTTGGAGAAAATTATAAAGTTTTAAAGACATTAAATAATTACTGAATAATTTTAAATATGCACCACATTTGTGAATAAGAAGTCTGAGCATCCTATAATTGTTCATTTCACCATCAAAAACCAGTAGATTATTGCAATTTAAATAAAATTCTAGAAAAATTTTCAAGTTACTTGACAAGCACATTCTAAAATTACATGGAAATACAGAGGGCCAGGAATTAGCTGAGGCACTTCTGAAGAAGTTGAATAAGGTAAGGATATTTTCCCTAAGAAGTGTTAAGATCTATCATATGCTTTAGAAGTAAAAAAGCCGAGGCATTGAAATAGAAAGTAAGCAATGGAACAAAATAGAGCACCCACTAAGAAGGCAGTTCATATGTAGAAATTTTATCACAGAGATGTTTTTGCAGATTACTGTAGAAAGGAAAGATTATTTAATAAAAAGTTTGAGACAATTGGTTATCCATTCGAAAAGAAATGAATCCCTTTTTATAATGTATATACTAATCAATTCTTGTTGCTTTTAAAATAAAAGACAACATTTTAAAATATTTTGAGGAATTTCAAGGAGAGTATATTTATGCCTTCATGATAAAGAAGGATTATTTTAGATATATCATAAATGTGCTAATACTTAGAAAGTGGTAATTTCTACTATCTCAAAATTAAGACATTTTATTATCAAAATGCATCATAAAAATGTGAAAATAAAAGTCACAATCTCAGAGAACATATTTGTAACATATATAACTGAAAAAGAATATATAAATTCTAAACTCTTTCATATTCACATGTGTAAAAAATGCATATTTTCTCTAACTATCAATAAGTGAAAGACAAAACTCTGACAAAAATGGGCAAAATGAAAGAATAGGCATTTCCCAGAAGAAGTCCAAATACCAAATAAACATATAAAGATCCAAGAATTCCTTAGTAAGTAGAGGAAAGTTAAGACTATAACGAGATACAATTTTATCCCCACTAAATTGACAAAAATTAAGATTGAAGTTATCACTTGCTGAAGAGGATGTGTATCAATGGGGCAGTAAGAATTCTTACTCCTTAGGTTGAAGCATTTTGGTGCAATCGCTTTGAAAAAGAAATTGGTGCTATCATTTAAAGCTGAAAATGTACATATTCTATTACTTATATTTACTCCTTGATATATACTAAAAAGCTTTGTACTTCTAAACTAGGAGACACACAATAGCAGTACCTTCTTTAGGAGAAAATACCCTAGACAGTCTTTTTAGGAAAGTAGATAGATAGTTTAGCAGTTCTATAGAACTAGTATGCAACTGTTAAAAGTTAGTGATCACTAAGAACATAGATGAACCCTGGACATAATGATGAGTGACCCCTCTGCCCTGGGGGCGGGGGGGAACAGAAGGGAAAAGAAAACAAAAGAATGAAGAAAGCCATGGAAAAGCATTTACAGTAGGATAAATTTGTGTGGCCCTCACACATATATGCAAAAATCAACACATTCATTAAGAATATCTATATTCTATATATGATAAAGACATTATTCAAGTAGGGACAAAAGGGGTAGGGGTAAAAGGCATAGAAAGGAGGCATATGCACACAATGGTATTAGGTTAATCGTTATTCATTTTATATGCTTATAACTTACATATGTCATATTTTTGCTTGATTCAGAATGTGTTCAATAAATTTTTATAAAATTCACAACATGGACATTTTACACATTTAATATTACTATTCAAGATTATGAAGAAAATGTATTTAATATTATGGTAGATTGAGTTGTGCACTCCCCAAGGATTGCTGGCCCTTCTAAGTGCTACTAGTCATGGCGGGAAGCAAGTCTTCTAGCGTCTGAAATTGTGAGCCCGTAAATTCCTATTATTAAGCCAAATCATTATGTAGTATTTTCCTAGAAGCATGGGAAATTAAGGCAAATATAGATAATATTTTAATGTCCTGATAAATATTTGCTTATAATTTTTGTCACATTGGGTTTTTTCTTAGGATAGTGTACCAAGAGTATAATTAGCAGTCCAAAGAATTTGAATGTTTTGTAATTCTTGATATATATTGCCATATTTTTCCTCCATAGTGTGCCGATATTTCTCTGTACCTGTAATACCTGATTCATTCATCGACACTGTATATTTTCATTTAACATTTTGCTAATTTAATTCTATAAAATAATATTTCAACGTAAACCATTTACTTCTTTGTTTATTATTGAGATGAATTATTTTCCATTTGTTTTGAATAGATTTTAGTATTGGTTTTAATTTCTTAATAATTTATACAAAGATTTTTAATGTACATAAACTCAAAATCAGATATTGCAAAAAAGCAACCATACTATTCTACCTTTTAATTTTTAATTACAGGCAGTGTGGTGGTTTGAAGTATAAGCCCTGAAAAATATGTTCTTAAATGTAATCCATTTCTGTTGATGTAAACCCATTGTAAGTAGGATCTTCTGTTAAGGTTACTTCAGTTAGGAAGGTGTGGCCCACCTCATTTAAGATGGGACTTAATCCTATTACTGGACTTTACAAAGGGCATGGAAACAGAGAGGATGTGTATGAGAGAGAGAGAGTGAGAGAGAGAGACCACAGAAGAAGCCAAACTCAACAAAACCCAGAAGAGAAAGCAGAGATCAGCTGATGCCACTATGTGCC
Source organism: Myrmecophaga tridactyla (assembly GCA_004026745.1). Lineage (NCBI taxonomy): Eukaryota > Metazoa > Chordata > Mammalia > Pilosa > Myrmecophagidae > Myrmecophaga > Myrmecophaga tridactyla. Next base: position 13,510 of record PVIY010029927.1, on the reverse strand, counting down.
TTACCAAATGGCAGAGAAGGCAAGGTTCTCCAGCAGCTGATTTTCAGGAAGGAAGCATTACTTTGATGGTGACTTGATTTGTTCAGTTTCCTGGACTCTAACCCTAAGCGAATAAATTTCCGTTATTCAAGCCAAACCACTTCATAGTATTAGCTTTGAGCAGCCTAGGAAACTAAAACATAATTTTTAGTGCTCACATTGTTATATCTATCCTTTTGTGCCTGTAGGTATAATTTTCCCTAAGGATTTTAATATCAGGAAATTATCGATCATCCAGCATTTAAAATAGGAAATTATTGTGTATTATAGTTATAATATATCTTTATATTTAACTCATCTCTTTGGAATTTATTTTGAAGTAGACTGTAGGTTGAGTTTATTTTTCTTCAGATCATATTGATTCTCCTAATATCATGAGTCATCAAATGATATATGAAGTCTCCTTTGTTAGTTAATACATTTTATTTTTGTGACACTTCTTATTTGTAAAATCTATCCATACTAAGAATACAAATTGAAATGTAGAATGCATGATAAAATTTCAGATTATCTACATTCAAACTGCTCCATTGGAAGTCTAGATGAGTCAGGAAAGAGGCAGGAATCACAAGCAAGAGGAGAGAAAGAATGAGGGGTTCATGTTGAACCTCCCTGCTAGAGCAGCAAAGCTTTATCTGGGATATATTTTTAAGCCTCTAAACAAGATTTTTTAACATTTTACTAAAGAACTGTTGTCTCTAAACAAAAGATCTTCAACAAATACTAATGTATCTCCTGTTTTATAATATTCAATATCAGTTGTCAATATTGACAATATTCAATATTTGAATATCTCAGGGATCTTCCTTGAAAACACAACAACAATAAATACCAGGTTTGGGTGTGGTGGCAATGCTGTCTAAAATTGAAGTCCAAACTTGAATACTATGAAAGGGGGATCTTATAAGATCACCGAAAGTCCTTAAAAGAATCTCAGATTGTTAATGTACAAGAAAACAGGAAACATCATCCCTTACTCCATAGACTTCAATGACAGCCTCACAGGGATGAGTGACAAACTAGTTGTGAGCCAAGTCACCAAAGAGGAACTCACTCATGATCTTAACAAAGGCTCTTAGATGAAAAGAGGCCCAAAATACCTTTATCCTTTGAAAATTTTTGTATATTAAAAAAGGAGCAATGGCAGTTTAGGATTGCAGAAAGTGGCGGTATGTTTTCACATAATTTCTATTAACACATTAATATACTTAGCACACACACACACACTGCATTGATTTCATCAGGAGAAACCACCCTATAAGTTTGAGGTCCTTTGAAAATGTGCAGGTTGGGTCAAATGGTCTACTCATCTACTATAAGATGTAACTGATTCTGATTTTTCAGAAAGGAGCGTCAGATAATATTCTAACAGGATCTACATTGTGCTAGTTTCTCGCTGTATTTGAGACAGTCCTTTATTTTCACCTGATCTAATGGCTCTTTTTTTTTTTTTTAATTTGCATATGGGCTGGAGGCACCAGGGATCGAACTCCAGACCTCCAGCACTGCAGGTCGGAGCTCTGCCTGCTGAGCCACGGCAGCCGCCCTCTAATGGCTCTTTTAAGGAGACATCAGAAGGGACAGTTTTTAACATTGCCGTTCATTTTGCCTTTGACTTAGGCTCCTTTACTTTTCAAGACCCCACTATCAGAGTTGCTTTCTGTATGTTTTGGCTGTGAAGTTGTTGCTTCAAATAAGCCCACATATCCCACTGCATGAATTTTGTAGCATAGGATACTCCCTATAAAAAATCTGCGTTAAAGAAATCCAAATATATGTGTTTTAGAAAGCGAGATTTAGACAAGGACATGAAGGAGGAATATGATGTTTTTTTATGAAGCAGTGCTGTTATTCATCTTTCCTCCATTATGGTCCAAAGTTTCACACAATGGAGTTTGTCTTTCACATTTGAGCCTTCTTTTTTCAGGAGGGTTCTCCAGTTAGTTAATACAGCAGGACATGACATGGACTAGATGTTTTTATTGACATTCAGCATACATCCTTCCCAGTCCCATGCTTATAAACCTGTCTCAGGATTACATAAACTGGAAAGGAGGTAGTTTTCCTAGACCCACGAGCTGTTAGTGTTCTGAATGCACTATATCTTCTGCCAATGCCCTGCACTCACACAAGATTGAGGAGACAAAAGTGAGACAGAGAGACAGAGGAAGTGACTAGTGTACAGGTATCAGCTGATAAGAAATGTTTTAATGACTAGCCAGACTCTGAGTTTGGTTGTGAGTCACCGACTGTGAGGCTGCTGTGACTTTGACAGTGGAATTTTGCACATTTTTGACTTTGGGTGGCAGAAGCACATTTGTGACCTCTCTAACTCAATTTTCTGTGGTGTGATCTAAAACCACAGATTTCATACCTCCAGCTCTTCTAACAAAGTCCTCTATTAAGTCCTTTCCTGCCTGAAATATTAGAAGCCAACTTTCTTTTCTTAAAATGAACACTAACTGATACAAGTCCTTTCTAGCATGTATCTTTATTGAATGCTTGCTATGTGCCAGCACTGCTCTAATGCCTTAAACATATTAGTATATTTGATCTGAGCAAAAGCCCAAAAATGTAGGTAGGATAGCATGCCCCTTTAATTGATATGGAAACAGAGGTCTAAAAATGCTCAGTAATATGTTCCTGTCAAATAGTAATGATGGAACCAGGATTCATACTAAGGCTGTGTGGATCCAGGCTGTGATTTTAAGTGTTCTGCTTCTCTGTCTTGCTCATAGCCCTAATATATGCTGTGGTAGTTTGAAGCTTTTCCCCAGAAAAGGCCATATGCTTTTATTTCATTTCTGTGTGTTAAGACTTCTCGTAGATGTGACCTTTGGATAAGGTTATTTCAGTTGAAGCCTGCCTCCAGTGGGTCTTAACCCTTTTACTTTAGAAGAGGATAAAGGACACAGAAAAGAGATGAAATTAAGAAAAGCTCATAGAGAAAAGCCCTGGAGAAACTAAGAGAGGACCCACAGAAGCTCATGGAGGAGGCCCCTGGAACCAGAAGCTGAAAACAATGACACCCAGGAGCAAAGGACTAACAGATGCCGGCCAAGTCCAATCCCATGTGACAGAGGAGTCCTGGATGCCAGTAGCCTGTCTTCAGAGTCCAGATAGCATCCTGTTGATGTTGTGAGTTTGACATTTTCATGGCCCAAAAACCTATAAATTGTAAACCAACAAATCCCCATGGTAAAAGCCAACCCATTACTGCTATATTGCATTTCGGCAGCTTTAGCAAATCAAAACACATGTGATATCTGTCATAATTACATAAGAAGCAGGTTAGGCTGAGATTCATACATGGCTGTGTATTTTTTAAATACCGTATTAGTCAGGCCTATTCCTGTTTACTCTCAATTTGTTCAGGGGTTGACGATTGTAGGCTAGTTGTAAAATGGGATGCTTACTCCAGTGCCAAGTGTCATACTGCTATTCTTTCTTAGCAATTCAATCAGAATTTAAATTAGATTTATCTTGCTCTGATTGATTGCATGTAATGGTTTTCCCCTCCAACAATTGAATTATAATATTTCTCAGAGTTTGTCAGGTAGTTGAGAAAATTATGAGAATAATTTAAAACTCCAAACCAAAATTAATCATCATGATTTTGTTACTAGATAAATATTTAATTTGCTATATATACCATAAGGAAATGTCATCATTGTTATAAAGATTCATTTTATAAAAACACTTCAAAAAGTAAGTGCTCATTAGATATTTACTAAATAAATATTTTTGTGAAGAGGATTCCTAACAGCAAAAATATAAGTTTTCATGTTTTTGAACCAAAAATGCTTTCTTTCTACTTGACTTGAAATCTATTGCCTAATAAAAAATTAGTCCTATCAGCTGCCCCAAGTTTCTTTTATTGTGGTTAATTACTAAACATCAGTGTTATTATTTTATAAAATTATTTAATTGCTTTGTAAGCACAAACTGCAAATTATTTATTTTTAGCATCATTAGGAGAAATGAACCTATTTTATATCTATGTGAGGAAAAAGAGGAAAAGAGAAACTTACAGCAACAATGCAGACTGCAACTAAGGTTTACTTATTGGCCAATCACAGAGTCTGAAAATACAATGCAATGTGTAATAAATCTTGATTTAAAGAAATTGGCATTCCTCTGTAGATTAGCATGGCACACAAAGAAGAAAAACAACAGAAAATGTAAAATCAAGACGTTTCTTGGGGAAAAATCTTGAGTATAGCAGGGAGAGACATTCCTGTCAGCCACATCTGGTTAAATGTTTCATCAGTTACCCACTGTGAAGGGTTTGGAAGTTGATGTAACAACCACACTGGAGATGATTTCTATTATGTTTTGTATATAATTATGCTTAAGTCAATTCTTTATTCAAAGTATGCCTTTCATTCCATAGTATGGCTTGATGATTCTCAATTAATTCTTCTATTATAAAGTACTTAGCTGAAGAAAATATTTGTATAATTTATATATATGCATCTGAATGTGATCGTCACCAATTACTAACTCATTTCAGAACCTGGTTACCAGAGCAGAATGCACAGTTAAGGCATGCTTTGTGTAGGCTACTGAAGATACCAGACAAATCCGTGTTGCTTATTTCACGTGTGGCCCATATGTACATTTTTAATGGCATGGTTGTATGATTTCTAAATTCTCTGATAAACTTCAATAACATTAATTACATGGAGAAGAGGTCCACAGCCTCACAGTATATACATTCACACTCTAATGGGTATTTATAGGTAATTGAAAATCATAATCTTATTATTGCTGAGATGCATTAGAGAGAGAGAGGCTTCCAGATACGCCAACAGTTTTCAATCTATTTACCATTTTCAAGACAGAACTATTACTATATATAAACTGTTAAAACTGCCATAAGATGCTTGTAAAGAATACTGCACTCTAAAGATAAGTGGCATTAATGCTGCTCAGGAAAACTGAAGCTTCAGTATGCTCTTGGGAACAATTAGGATTTTGTCACATAGTGCTAGACTATCTGCTTAAACTGGTTTTCTATATCATGAGAAGTAAAAAGGTAATTATCAAAATGGATGTAAATGAAACATGCATTTTAGAAAATAGTTGAATCATTTACTCTCAAAGGATATATAAGGGCTTGAAAAATCTTTCACCCAATTTACTCATCCATACAAATTTTATTTCCAAAAGTAAGCAGAGATCATTTCATAAATATTTATTTGTTAGATTTATAAAATGTGGCCAGTTCAGTCTGTAGAAGACTATTTCAGACAAAAATCATTTACTGACTAATGGAAAACCATTCTTAAGCAAGAAAAATTTCTGCTACAGAAGTAGATTTTGAAAAATCCCTAATTCTATTTTATGAGATGTTATTATAAGAGCAGGGAGAATTTTCTAAACAAAGTATAATAACGCTAACTATTATGATATAGGACTAGAAGAATAAACAGAATCACCAAACTCTGGAGAAAGGCAACATTATGCAAGATCCTATTCCTATTACAATAACCAAGTAGCATACTGAAATTTGTGGGGGCAGCAGAAAGGTGGTTATTTTATATGTGATGCTTACATAGCTCACTTATAACCTTCCTTTGATTCCTTATAATAAAACATTGTTTTCCTTATAGGAGTAAAAACATAAAAGAGTATTGTCTTTTCCTTCCTTCTGCCTTTTCTTTTTTTCCTCTTATATCTTCATTGCCCTTACCATTATTATCATCATCACAAGCTAAAACTGTGAATACATGGATAATTGAATAGTAAAATGATAAATGGAAAAGTGAAAATGATAAAATAATTGTACTTTTTTTTCATAAATTTGGGTTATGTTGGGATTATTTTCTGTTTACAACACCCCTGTAAAGAACTGGAGGGAAGAGAGATTATGTAACTGGTTCACAGTTAAAGATCAATGTAACAGTGTTTAAACACTTTGGTGGGGGGGAGTTGTATCTGAGAGATGAATTCAAATTTCAGCTCTGTGAAGTCTTGCTTCACAGTAATTGGTGAGTTGCTTAATCTCATGTTGTAGAAGTTTGTACCCACTTGATTATTTTAGAGTGCAATTCTAGACTTTCTCTGCAACAAGGATTTTCCTCAATTAAATAGTAATGTTTAGAAGAAAAAGAAGTTTTGTTTTGTTTGGAAGGAGTAGAGTGCTGGGGTCAAAGAAAGAAGAAAGGAATGGTAGCTGTACAAGTTTTCTGTTAAACATGGCTCCAAAGTTAAGATACTTTTCCAATTCTTTTTCAAGCACTGGATATTTCTTAAGACAAGTTTAGTATCAATGCTTAAAGTTTGACAGAGTTGTGCTGGATGATAGTATAGTATGGTGATTAAGGATGTGTGTTCTAAATTCACAATGCCTGGTCTTAGAGCCTGGGTGCACCACTCACTAGCTAGGTGACCTTGCTTAAACTATTTAATTTCTCTACATCTTTTTCTCATTCGAAGAATGACTCTAAGTATAGTACCTACATCTTAGGTTTGGTGGGAGGTTTGAATGTAGATATATCTAAAGCAATCAGGACTACGTTTAGCACATAGTGTGTCTCTCTACATGCTGTCTATTTCCATCACTGTCAAATCTGTCTTCAGGTAGTGATGGAGGGAGAGGTCCTATTGCCCTAGGAGCATCACCCAATTTTGTTGACCTATTCAATCAAATAAGTCTTCACTAGAACATGGCCATAATTTAGACTCTTTATAATTATCTGTCCCACCCAGGCATTGGCTACAGCCCATCACTGCAGGCTGAGCCTTTCCCATGATAGTTAATTTAGAACTTTTGGTGGTGGCAGTGATTGTCTGAGCATCCTAAGAACTAGGCAGAAGATAATTTATATTGGCTCAACTAATCTATCTTCTCATGAAGACATATTGATCAAAGTATTCTTCTAAGTCTTGGGAGATGTCCAAATTTCACTTCAAATACTTAATTATTATTGTTTACTTACTAATTGCAAACACATTGACAATTAAAACCTAAACATGCCAGATCGACATTTACTGCTCTTTTCCAGGGGAAAACTAAAAAATATATATATTTGAACTAGAAAACTAACATTCTTTTTAACCTGTTTTTACTTTTTTTATCCCAGGCATCAATGGCATGAATCAAAAACCATAAAGCTCATCATATTCTCTAAGCCTCAATTTTTAAAAACAATAAATATTTTTTATTACAGAAAAATATAAACAAAGACAAAAGTAAAGCAAGTAGAATCATTAGACAAATGAAACTCCAAGTAGCCATCACCCAGCTTTAATTGTCTCATTTTATCTGTATCTTCTCCACTTCTCCTTACATAAAAGGTGATTTTTACGTAACACCCAGGCAGTATATTATTTCATCAATAAATATTTCGATATGTATCTCTAAAAGATAGACTCCTGAGAACATAACAATACCACCATATGCCTAAACATTAACAAAAATTTCTTAATGTCACAAAACAGCCAGTAAGTATTCAAATTTTCTCAATTAGTTCTCGAAAATCAATTTTTGTTTGTTTACAGTTTTTTGTGTTTTTTTTTTTGCCATGGGCAGGTACTGGGAATCAAACCAGGGTCTCTGGCATGGCAGGCGAGAATTCTGCCTGCTGAGCCACCGAGGCCTGCCCTGCAGCTTGTTTTATTCAAGTCCACAGAGCACAATTGCTTGAAATACACTTAAATATTTTTAAATCTGCAAACATCACTATCCCATCACTACCCTACCTATTAAAATTTTTCTATGTAATTAAGTCATTGAAAACCTCAGTTAGTTTTCATTTTGCTGTAGTGCATCCCACAGACTGGATTTTGTTGATTGCATTCAAGCAATGTTGTTTGACTTGTTCCTTTGTCCATCGTGCTTGTATTTAAATGTTCTTCCATCCACCACATTGTCAGTTATTCTAAAGTAGTGATCAGATTCAGTTCAGTACTTCGGTAGGAGTACTTTATAGGTAGTGGTGTCTACTTTCATTGGGAGGCACATATATCTGGTTATCTCTTTACATTTTGTGAGGTTAGCCATCATGGATAATTGCCTGGATCTATTAGTTCAAGAGGTTGCAAAATCGTGCTATTTCTAATTTCAGCATTGCTTCTTCATTTTCATTCTTGGGATACTTCTATATAGAGACACTTCCCTTATCCACGATTTAATTAACCTAAGTTACAGTTTAATAGCAAAGGGCAGATATATGCTTGGTTCTTTCCCTTTACATTATGGTGTTCTGTGTAATGAGTTAGTTCCTTAGTAGTTTCTAAAGGTGACCAATGGCTATTTGTTTTTTAAATATCAATATGAACACATGGATCGAACCATGCCTGAAGGGATTCTCTCCACTGACATCGTTGCTCATATTGATATTCAAATTGTTTCAACTTTGACTAGTGGGAGGGACTTTGAGTTGGCTCCCGATTTCAGCTGCCATGATCTCGGTATTCTCTCTGTAATACCTTCCTTGCTTTTTGGTATGAAAGGATGTTCTAAGAGCATGTGGCATATTTCCTACCCTAGGCTGAACTAGTTCCAAGGACTTGATTCCTTTTTTGGGAAACAATATTTAGAGACCACACTGTGGGCACTGGTGGGCCCATTACAGGACTTTCAATCATTCTTGCCTATGCAGTACGTGCGAAGAAATAAAAATATGTCATGAGTTTTATACCACTAATTCCTGATATTTCTAATTTAAATTTAACCTCATTAATTTTATATCTGTCCCTCCACACTTCTACACAGAAAATCCCAGTTCTCAAGGACACCAATGTAATTACTTATTGCTGTAGCCCACAACACACGCAACACTCTCAGAATGGAATTAATAATCCGAACACAAACAAAATAATTATTGTATGCAGGTAAAGTTTTTTTTTTTTTTTCTGGATGTTGTATCCTACCATGATATGCAGAAATTTACTCTGTTTAAACATGGTTTTATCTTTACAGAGTTAAACCTAAAATCAGGGTATATTCAGAGTAGGCTGGTATTCAAGTTCATTCTTATCCCACTTGTTTTTCTTTACATCTTTCGACAGTCATTTTAGTTTTACCTTATTGTTTACTTTTGATACCTTATCTCTACCTTGCTTTTTTCTCTTAACAGTGCATCTTTTGGATCCTTTCATAAGAGGATGCAGATATATACTAATACTAATTCCTTTTGTAGCTGCATCGTTTTCAGTTGTGCCACTGTTTAGATAAAACATAGTTTACTTAGCTACAATGGTAGGCATTTATGCTTTAGTCTGTTGCCATTACAAATGCTGCAGTAAATAGGCTTGTAAATTGTAAATGCATCTTTCTGAGTTCTTGTTGCCATTTGTTGTTGTCTGTGCTGTTGGTGGAGTAGTGGTAGTTTTGCCACAGTAACTTTTGGATATATTCCCAAGAACTGAGATTGCCATACCAATGGATAAATTCCTAAATAATTTTGCTAGATTTTATCAAACATCCCTCTAGACTTTGCATTCACACTATTGATGTATATGAGTGCTTGTGTTTTCACAAATGCCCAACTAATAGGTGAGGAATGCTATCTCAGGGTAGTTTTGATTTACGTTTCTTTTATTATGAGTGAGAGTGAAATTGAGTAGCTTATATGGTAAGGACCATTTCCATTTCTTCTGTTTTGTGAAATGTATGTTCATAAAACTAACCTTTCTGTTATGGATTGAAGTAAAACACTCAGCACATTGCCATTGTATGAAACATTTTAGGACACAAGCATCTTTCATGTTCATTATGTTTTGATCAAAATAAAGGCAGCTCCATTAGTGTACTATGATTTTGCTGGCAGCGCTCCACCTCACACATGCTTTTCCCAAGGGGCTGAGGCATGACCTAACCTAACTGCTAAATTCTGATGGAGAAAATGGTTATGTACAGCCAGCTCCTGCTTCACCTTGTGCCTCTAAACTGGCCTGCAAAGTGTACATGCTCTTGAGGAATTTTTACTTTAATGTAAACAAAGCATTAAAGGCCTCCCATGCCAGAGGTCTGTAACTAGGCATGGACATTTGCCTCGTTATGGTGTTCATATGTGGTGTTCAATAATGTGGAAGCCCAACTATTGCCTACAAAAATAAAGGAGACAATTATATTTGCAAGCAATTATATTCTTATTCTTGGGAGACACATGCTAAAATATTTATAGGTAAAGAGCCATAGTGTCTGAAACATTTTTCAAAGGCTTCTGTAAAGAAAAACACATATACACACAATAATAATATTTATTATTATGAGAAAAAAAGACAAAAGGTAAAATAATAACTAAAGGTGAATCTAGGTAAATCATTCTTAATATTCTGAATTTTGTATTTGTATTAGAAAGTTTAATAAATATCATGGATGACAATCATGTTCGGTATCCTATAATTAATAAATTTCAAGTTTTTATTATGTGGTGAGAAGAACATTCAGGAACAATAATGAGCAGTCAATCAAAAGTGTTTATTTTCAACAAACTCCTTTTATTTTCTACTCAAGATAATATTGATATTTCTGATTCCTCAATCTGTGATGTTACTTTTGTTTTTAGAATTCTCCCTATATCAGGGAGGAGAGACAAATATTCCTTCTTTCATGGTCAAGATCTGTACATACAACTTTCACACTGCATTAAAAAAAAAGTGAGATGATTTGGCCCCATGATTTATAACCTAAATGATTGTCATCTGACAATATTCAAATGCAATTTTCTTATTTAGGACACTAACAGGCTCTTTTAATTATTTTAATGGAAATATTACAAAGTAGATAGACGCATAAACTTGTTTCTGTTTTACTGTATCTACTATAAATTCTTTTGCAACAAAATGCAAAAATTCTCAAAAAATAGTTGCAGTTTATCGAACACTAAGCTGCTACTAGTAAAGAAAGTATTATATAACAAAGGACCACAATGCTTTGCCCGGTAAACAGGATATTTTTAAGGGTTGAATTTATTCTTTTTATTAAATTATCAAAAAATTTCCTCTTTTCCTCATTCTTCCACTAGTAAATGAATCTGGAATGCTATAAATGAAATATAATGTGCATCATTTCATTACACATCAGGCCAAAAATGTTCCTAAGTCTTATTCTAGCTCCGTATCTTTCTAGTTATCCTTTTTTGCTTCTCCTGATTTTCTTTGTAAAACCCATTTTGGCCAATCCCAGGATGGCTCCCTTCCTCAAACCAACCTTGGATCTGTGGGAAGCATGCATCTTTGCCTTTCAGCCATGGAAATACAGCACCCAATATAGTTCTCTTTACTCTGCACTCAGATGGAATCAGCTTCAGCCACAGTCCCAGCAGCAGACTCATCTGTGTTAGTTACAGCCCCTCTGTGTTCTTCAACCTCAGGGGATTCAGGTTGAGGTCTCTGAATGGCCCACTTGAAGCCAATCTTGCTAGTCTTGGAATGTGGTACCCATCCCCCACAATGGGAAGGATGCTTATCAACTCATTGCAAAGAAATTTTCTCTAGGGTATCTTCTAACTTTTCATTTTCATAGCATTGGATTAGAGATGAAGTGAAGGGCAGAAGAACCCATGTGTCTCAGTGCGTCTTACACAGATGGTCCAGTACCCTAGGTTATGTGTCTACCGGGCACCTACTGTACCATTATTGGGTTTTGCATGTACTGCCCAAACTTAGATCAGAATTTACTTGAGCTAACCAAAGTTAGTTAACTTTGATTAATATAAACAACTCCAGGGAGTATAGATTTGCCATGCAGCACATATATGAGATATTCCTCTCACAGTGGCCAAGAACCTGAGGGAGAAACAGCCTTAGATTCAGTGGATGTGAATTATGGAGAAAGGAAAAAATTAAGGAAACATGGGACCCAGGGTAAAGAAATAAGATGCTCAAGATCAATCCAGATAGAAACATGTTAAATTCTGCCTAATAAACTATGCTCTAAATTAGTTTAGACAGTGAATACACATGATTAGTAATTTGGGTGATATAAGTCAAGACATTGGAGATCGGGTAAAAACAGGCTGAAAATCAGATGCTGTTGATTCTTAGCAATCATTTAACCTCACAAGAGCTGATGCTTCAAGTGCAAAATGAGCAGGTAGAGCAAGTGGTAACTGCAATTGCATTCAATTGAAACATTCTAGTATTTTGCAATTTATTTTTAAATGTGCTCATGTTGTAGTTTTGAGTTTAACTAGGTAGTGGTCTAAAATTTAATTTATTCCTTCAACAAATAATTTTGAGTTTTCACTAACTGCCGGGACCGCTTCTAGTACTTGGGATATAAAAGATAGACTGCTTTGTAGATAGTCTATCCAGTAGATTAGACATTGCTACAGACAATAAACAATAAATATAAAAAAGTACACTAGAATGTGGGGAGTGGTATGGAACAGAAAAAACAGGACAAGAAGTCTAAGGAAGGAGCGTGGGTGAGAACATTGCTGTTAAATAAAATGATCAGGGTTACTTCCTTGAAAAAATGACATTGAGCAAAGAATTGAAGATAGAGTTAAATGCTGAAATGGGATGATAGGCAAAGAGCTTTCTGAACTGAAGCCATTGCTAGGACAAAAGGGAACTAGCAATCTACCCTTGCCTGCCCTATAGGATGGAATTGCAAGTAGGCCAGTGTGACTGGAGAGAGAGTGAAGAGGGCAGAAATCAAAGATGAAGTCAAAGACATTAGTGTGGGGGCAGAAGCAGTAGAGGTAGAATATTGGAATAAAACAAAACAGAAAGATCAACAGCCTTGTGGTTGGTAAAAACAGAAGAACTGCAGTTCTGATAAGTTCCTAGGAGCCTTCTTTCTGACCCTGCACAAGGCATGTTTCCTTTCCCAAGGAACAAGTACATTCAGAAAATAACATGCTGTGCAGAGCCACTTGACTGATAATTGTTTTTGCTCAGTCCAATTTTTTCCACAGAAGTTGAAGTGTAGGAGGAGAGAGGTGGAGGATAAAATGCTAGCAAAAAATTAATGCGAATTAAACTTCCTTTAGTTTAAAGTACATTTGGAAACTTAATCATCCCCTCTCTTTTTTTTTTTTTTGGTGGTAATTGTCCTAGTTTTCTTATGTAATTTTAGTGGAATTTAAGTTAATTTTTCAAAACTATATAATAAATTTTAACCACTAATATAAGAAATCTAAGAGTTCAACTGTCTTTGAATGACAGACAATGCTTAAACTCAATGGGATTACTAGTTTTGACATGTATTTAGGTAATTTTTGAGAGAGTTTCTAAAAAACCTTAGGTGGATTGCTTTCTAAAAAGCAGGGAGGCAACATTTGACTTGTGAGTTGCGTATAGTTCGTTAGGATAATACTGCTTTCAGGAAACACAGACGAGAACATTGATATTTCTCAATAAGGGCGGTGTGGGAGATGGGAGTGGGTCAGACTTGCTCCCTTTAGGGAAAAAGAAGAGCACTGAAAGTAACATTATTCCTCACAATTTCCTTGGGTCATCCAGGAAGATTGTTATTACTTTTTATTTCAGTTGCTTTGATAGGGCAATT